>JAAEAF010004254.1:0-85362 GCA_011037195.1 Triatoma infestans
TATTTTTCTGAAAAAAAAAAAAAATGATTTTTGAGGGGCATTGGAGAGGTCTGTCTTTTAGTGTAAATCTAAATTTGCACTAGCTTTGTTGGTTTTGACATAAAGTAATCCACATAAGCGCGCTCCAAGTGTACAAGCAAAATCTCCACCACCCTGATGAATTGTTTCAATTTTAATGAAAATGTCTTGATTAAATTGCATTAATTAGAGTAAGAGAGAGATGTGTGAGCGTTCGTATATATAAACTTTAGCCAGTTATACTTGAATGTATGCCCAAGCAAGCATCAAATGTGTGAGTATGCGCGCGCGCGCGCGCGTTAGTATTCATGTGTATAGTGTGTGACTAAGTACTATAGGATGTATAAAGAAATGCGGTTGGAGCAGCAGACAGGGGGAGGGAGGGAGTTATGGCTGAAGGTCAACATGGAGGTCAAACAGTTCTCTTACTTCTCTCCTTCTCACTCTACTTCGTCTACAATCCAGAAACCATGGACCAATGAGTGCAGCGCGAGTCAGCAGGGATCAGGGTGAAATCTTTCATAAATTATCTATGTAACAGACTTCACCCTTAATTATATACGATAAAATACCTTCTTCACACCTGATGATCTACTAATAACGCTGTTACATTAGGTCAACTAATTTAAACAACTAATAAAACTATACAATTAATTATAAATATTTCTTAAATTTAATAAATCATAATGAACAACTTCCAAGAGCTAGAGAAAGCGAAGAAAAAAAATTAATCACCTATTTACAAAAAATGTTTCAGAAAGAAATAAATGATTCTAAAAAAATGTACCAAAGTAAAAATTTCTCAACGTTGCCACTTAAGCGTGCATTTCCTTTCAATCTGTGTGTGAGTAGCTATTAAAAAGTCCCGGATGATTCCGTGTTTTATGCATCATTACACATTACACCATTATTATCTCTAGATCTGTATTTTCTTTTTTTTTTCTTCTTCTTTTTCAATTTTCTTTACCGGTTTGTCTAATTAAATTGAACAGGTGGATTGATAAATATATATATATACATTTTTAGAGTAAAATTCGTTAATTAGATAAAAACTAAGCGAGGGTCGATCGATAAGTAAAGAAAGAAGTTGTTACAGCATTAATGTTTGGCTTATTAAATAAATCTTGACGATTTTACAGTTATACACTTGACCCCATCTGTATACTAGTTACTTTCTCTCACTATTTTCGAGGATATTTTGCGATCGTTCCAAATTTTGGATATAGAAATTTCACTGAACATATTTTAAGATCCCTTAAGTCAGAAAAATGTATTTTTAATAAATGGTTACAGAGGGAAAGAGCAGGGCCTGCCTCATGGACAAGCGCGTTATTTTGGAAAAGGGTTGTCCTTATATAAGGAGGCTGTTTGTTTATCTGAAAGATATCGACGTATTTAATAAAAAATTTAGGTTAGGAGTTAAGTTACGTTAAGCAAAATGGGGTGGAGGAATATCGAGTACTCCACCCACCTAGGTTTAGTCTTGCTATTTATAGGAAAAGAAATACGAGCAGTTTCCCCTAATATGAATGTTAAGTATGAATGTATTTTTTAGAGCGAATGTATTTATTAGCATGAAAGTATTTATTGGCGTATATGTATTTGTTAGTACGAATGTATTTATTGGCGAGAATATTAGTATGAATGCATAGGTTAGTTTTTTTTATCTCGGGGTTGAAAGAAATTTTATAAAAGTTTTTCAATCCCATTAGATTAAATTTTAATTTAGTATTAGTTAATTTTAGGATATGCAGGAATATTCGTTAAAAGTACTGCACATCCAAACTATTAATTTATATTACAAATACTCTTCTTCGCTTTCAGGAGTGTAAAAGAAAATATTTAATATAAACAATAAAGTTACAAACTCTTTGTCTTCTACTAAGTATTTACCGATTAAAGTTACTCATACACTTATTATTATTCTATTGACCAAGTGAGAAATAAAATAAGGGATGGCACAACCAACTAATCCACCCTTCCCCTCGTCGTTTAGATCGATGATTTAAGGGGATGGGTGGAAAGATCCCCGAAAAAAACCACCCTGCCTTGCAGAGCAAAGTGTGTGTATGGAAGCCACTAGGTTACAAAGTGTGTCGTCCCAGCTCGAGTGGCCAGAGAAGAGAAAGTAAAATGTTTGGGGGGTGCTAATAACCTCCGTAGTTGATGCGCCCGGGAAAAAAAATAATAAATAAATAAACGGTGTGTGTGTGTTTCAAAGTCAAGTTCAAACTAGACATTCCGTCTAGATGTCACCATATAATCAGGCAGTAAGTTAAATCTTAGTCTTTGTCATTCCTCAACCGAAAATACCACTTTACTGAATGGATCTGGCAAGCCTTCGTCCTTTAATTGGCTGAAACGCCAAAATATATTTTTAAAATAGATTTTTGGGGATTTTCATTAAATTAAATAAATACGTCTATAATTTTCGTTTGAAATATTTTTTCGGAAAAATTCATTTAAGGATTTTAGGAGAGAAACGGGGAGGGAGAGATACGTATTCTTCTAAAATGCTATTTTAATTTATTATTCAATTCGATCATCATAAAGTGATAGGTTTATTTATATCTATACAGTTTAGCATTCGAAGATTCAACATAATCATTATAGCCTTTTTAGAGAAAATTCCAAAATCTCAGAAGCCTATTCTGTAAAGTCATACAACCGGATTAACCTATTTTCTTCAAATTTGGAGCAATGTTTCTAATGTATATATTAATATTATTTAGGTAGCAGAACCCTATATTATTTCGTTAAAGAAAATCTAAACGGTAATGTTCGCCCAGTAACCCACAAAAAATCAATTTTCCTGGGAAAAGGGTAGATATTTATGATCTGTAGATGACATGCGAACTTAAAAGGATATCATTGGGAGCCGTTTCCAAAAAAATAACGGAAAACTGAAAAAACAAAACAAAAAAAATAAAAAATTACAAATATGCACTTTCGGTTGATGGATTTTGCCCAAAATTTTGTTATCAAACTCAAAACGGAATGCCATGTTTCGAAGTTATTGCAATTTTACGTGTTTGAAAACATTTTTTTCTTATTTAAGGGATCCTCAAAACATGTATTTCCCTGGTATTTCTGCTGAAAACTCGATTTCGAAAACTTGACAAGATCCCCCATTACTTTCACTTACTAGGATTAAGATAAAGGATTAAGTAAAAACCACTGCAAGGGATAAAATTTAAGGATTTACTGATCAACAATTGGTTGAAAAATTTCATTGTAATATTGAACAAAATTTAAAAAAAAAAAAATCTGTTGTGAAACACTGACACAACTTTCTCTACTCCAGTTCTCAAAATTATATTTGACAAATTTAAATAGTTTGTGTACCAAATTTAATGAAATTTGCGGAAACTGAAAAAACTGTTCAGTAAAAGCGCACTTCCGGTTTACTAATTTTACTTGAAATTCGAAATTTTGGCCATCTATTTATTTCTAATTTATTTTGTTTGGATGATAGAATTGTATAATCATTACTATGATAGCACTTTAGGAGAAAAATGCATAACCCAACCCCACCCCTAAATGAACTTTCTCAGAGAAATGTTTCAAATAAAAGTTTTACACCTTTGTATAGATAGTTTATATAAGAAGGTTCAAGAAAATCGTCGGGAGACATTTTTGAGAAAATCGCAAAAAAGTAAAAAAAATCGTTTAGTACAGTGGTAAAGTGAACGCACTTCCGTTCATCCGATTTCTTCAAACTTGGAATTTCAACAACATATATAATTCTAATTAACATTATCTAGATCATAGAATTGTCTAATAAACTGATATAGATTTTAGATGAAAACCTAACCACACCCCTCCCCCAAAAATACCCTTAAATGAATTTTTCCGTAGAAATGTAACAAATAAAAGTTGTAACTCTTTGAATGTGTAATTGATTTATCATGTTGGAAGAAAATCGTTAGACCCATTTTTGAGAAAATCGCAAAAAATTAAAATAAAAAAAACTAGTAAAGTGATACTTCCGGTTGAGGAATTTTGACAGTTAACATACTGTCAGATCCCATGATGATACCTAAACGGAAGATCTAGTTTGAATTTTCTACGGTTTTTCGTTTTTGAGCTATGCTGTTCAGATACCTACATACATACGATTTTCAAAAATCTCTTTTCTAGGCTCAGGGGACCTCGATACGGATCTTCCCAGTGGAAACTCGATATCGGAAATTTGACACGATTACAATACTTCCTCCTACTAGGAGTAAGTGAAAGTAAAAATCAAATATATAGTACAATTTCAAGAACATTAGAAACACCCCTAATATATTTTCGTTAAAATATGCTAAGTACTTTGTATTCATAGATTAGCATTGATATGTATATGTATATTTTGCAACATTCCAACACTCCAATTCTGCAACGTGATCGCAATAGTTCCTTACACAGTAAAATGGTCGGAGTAATTTTTTTTTTTTAGCAATGAAACTTCTTGCTCTGGTATTACATAATATTTTCCCACCTTATTCACTTTATATTGAAAAATTTTTTAATAACCGTTTGAATATTTCCGCACATTCGTTTTCATTCATAATTACAAGTTCTCCAATAAATACTTTCATCCTTATAAATACATTCACACCACAAAAAATTTATTTATTAATAATACTAATATTATTTAAATAACGATTACAAATAACAGTTATAATGATAAATAAAATACAAAAAAAAAAAAATTATAATGAATGTTATGCATAATAAGTAGAGCTCTTAGATATAATAAAAAGATAATATGGATGTCAAACAAATTGAAAAAATATAAGTTACTGAAAAACATAAACAAGACCAAGTTAAAAACAAAACAAAAAAGCTGTCCTTACAAATAGAAAACAACTTATTTAATAATAATGTTTAAGTAATATAAAAAAATAATAATAAAATAAAAAGAATACATGATGATATGTGTACAGATGAAATTTTAATATTATATTATGGTAACTAAAAACATCATAATAATAGGGGGGGGGGGGAGCAATGTATTAAATCTCCTCTTTTTAACATTAAATTAAAGAGACCAACAAGTCTATTAAATAGTGAAGTTCATCCAATTAACTTGTCATATAAATTACAAAAAAAAATAAAAACATATACACGAATTATATATATACATTTATAATGGTTATCCAATATTAGATTTGTGTTTGTACACATTGAAAATTATTTATTAGTTTCTAATTTATAGTAAAAAGAAATTAGTAATGAATCAATGGCATTTAAATTAACTATTACTAATTGAACCTATTTAATATTTTTTATAGTATAATATTATTGTTTGGTGAGATATATAGTGCACTGTGACCTTAGAGATTTACTGTGTCTCCCTTCCTACTGGTGCCAAGAAGAGGACAACATCAATCTATCGTATCCCTTCCAGGTTTATTTGTTTTGGGAATTAGTTACAATTTACGACGGTCCTAAGAGGAATGCACTAAACCTTTCCCCACAATATTGCAGAAAAAAAAGACGCTATCTCTCCAGATCATTTCCGGTCGTAACTACCCAAAAGAGTTCATCTCCAGAAGGGTTCATCAAAGTTTCCAATCTTATAAAAGGATTTTCTACACCGTTCCTTGCTAGATTTTCGGCCATTTTACATTACCACTTATGCCATCATACCTTGCCATCTGACAAGAGCTTAAATTTCTAAAATTTCTCTCTAAGTCTTCGGAGTTTGCTGAGGCTTTCTCAAAAACCATTTTCGAACGGCTAACCCAATGAACACAGTGCTTTAATGGAGCGACCTTGGAGGTCGTACAAGGTTCATGGCTCAAACTACTATAGTTCCAGTTAAGTCCAGTCACTAAAAGTTCTAAAGCATATTTAAAAAAAAATAATAATTTCATGAAAATAAATGAATTGCAAAATGGACAAGTTCGTGTGAATATTTAATACCAAAATCTGACATGAGTGCAATGCATGAGTTTGGCCGTGATGGTAAAACATAAAGAGAAATTCAAGTGGTGGATGGGAATAAAGGGTTATAGTCACTTTATCGGTTTGTTTATTCAATAAATAAACGGCATCTATGGTTTAAGAAGGCACCATTGTGGGCAGTGTGGTTTAAGTAGGCACCTCTACCTAACAGGGCTCATGCCAAGGACCCCTTTTCTGAAAGAATCTGATTTCCTAATTTCTTTACAACCCAAACCAGTCCGTCATGAGATTTATGGTTGTTTCTTCATCTGTCTCACAAACTCTACAAAAGGGGTATTTGTGAGACAGATGAAGAAACAACCATAAAATTCATGACAGACTTTTTGGGTTTAAAGAAATTTGGAAATCAGATTCTTTGATCCGGAATAGGTTGTCTGCGGAAGAGCTTAATAATTTCCTTTTAAGGTTATGGTCAGTTTTGTTCGGATTGTGGTGGAAAAGGTGGGTAAACCCGGCTGTGGAATGTTGTTCAAAACTTGATAGTTGTTATTCTTCTTCCTTGGGGTTGCTATATGAGCCCACAGAAGCTTTGGATAGAGCAGAGCTTTAGCTCTCTCCTCTTTTGAATATATATATTTCCAATTTTATTTTAGGCGCGTCAACATTTATGGTCCTCAGTGCTCTGACAGTGAGCTGAAGAGGCTTCCTTGGAAGAGAAAATCTACGTTGCTTGTCCAACGTGCTGCCACAGACCTAATTCCTTCCCTAATTTTGAATAATAATTATAATAATAATAAATATTCTATAATACTACATATAGGATAACTAAACGAAATATTCTAAGTCATCAACTAAATATCCAAGAAATATTCACAAGTTTTACATTTACTTACTGTCGTAACTTTACGAAAGCAACGGAAGTATTTTTTTTTCAGTAGTAAAAAAAAAAAAAAAAGTACGCCAGGTTAATACAAAACTTCTCGTTCATTAAGAGTCATAAAAATCACTCTATGTATACAATTGAACGAGCAGACCATTAAAAAAAAAATGAGTTACAAAAAATACCAAATAATTTTTTTTTAAAAGTGAACCTCCAGAACATCATAATTTAAACAATTTTATGAACAACTTAATGAAAGAATTCTTTTATGATTCCATTTGAAAGTTAAGGCAACAAATTATATAGTATAACCCCCTCCTCCCAAAAAATATTCCAAAAATAAATTAAAAAAATAAAATACTTTCTTAAAGACAATTTATGTTATATTTCCTCTTTTCTTTTTTCTAAATTTGAAGAGAACTGAACTGGTGCGGAAGCTTTGTAAACGAATAAAAGTTATGGGGTTTTTATGGATGAAACACCTTTCATTAATGTTACAAAGCTATTACTTTCTCTTACTCCTAGTAAGAGGAAGTATTGTAATCGTGTCAAATACTCGATATCGAGTTTTCACCAGAAATATCCGTTTTGAGGTCCCCTGAGTCCAAAAAAGTGGTTTTTAGCAAAAGGTCTTGTGTGTGTGTGTGTGTGTGTGTGTATGTGAACAGCATAGCTCAAAAATGAAAAACCGTAGAAAAAAACTGAACTTATATTCCGTGTAGGTATCACCATGCGATTGACTGTGCGTTATCTGTCAAAATGCGTCAACCGGAAGTACCACTTTACTAGTTGTTTTTTTTTTACTTTTTTGCGTGGTTCTCAAAAATGACTTCCAAACGATTTTCTTTAAACATGGACATCAAATACATATACAAGGCAGCTACCAACTTTATTTGAACATTTCTCTGGGAAAATTGATTAAGGGCCCTTCTGTGGGAGGGGTGGGGTTAGGTTACCATCTAAAGTGCTATTTCAGATTATTACAGCAATTCGGTCATTTAACTAATGTTAATTAGAATGAAATATGTTGTTGAAATTCCGAGTTTGAGAAAAATCGGAAAACCGGAAGTATTTTTTGTTTTAACACTTTACTAAATGATTTTTTTCACTTTTTCGCGATTTTCTCAAAAATGGCCCCGACGATTTTCTTGAAACTGACATATAAACTAAACATTCAAAGATCTACAACTTTTATATAAAACATTTCTCAAATTTGGTGCACAAACTATAACATTTGTCAATTATAATTTTAAGAACTGGAGTAAGAGAAAGTTGTGTGAGTGTTTCACACCAGATTTTTTTTACTTTCTCTTCCTGCATATTCTCTTACAATATAGGATCGAATGTTTCGGTCGAAGTCCGACTGAACAACAAATGCAACTTTAATGTATGGTCTGTAAACAAACTACCAAATTTTTTATTTGAAACATTTTGTTTTCTGGAACATTGAATTTTGGAACGTTCTGATGGTGCTGAAACGTTAAGCTTTACTGTAGAGGGTTAGTTCAGTATTAGAGGCCCTTATTTCAGTTACTTTAGTGTAAGGCACTTAGTTATTTCAAAACAGTGGTAGAATTCAAAGTTCGAAAACTATCTGTTTATCCGATGTGCCATTTTAATGAATAGGTTTCTAAAGTTTTTATAAAAAAAAAAAAAAAAAAAAAAAAAGACAAGGTCTGCTGACTAGATAATACAGAAAGGATTTACGAAAAAAAATGGGCCAAACTTGACTCAAAAATGCTGGATTAAACCCTGTAATCCCCTCTCCCTTTTATTGATCCCCAAGCCTTGTTGTTGGTGTGTCTGTTGAACTTCCATAGTTTCCCAGATTTCATCCCTGTAGATGAGCTCAATGTATTGTCGACAGTTCCTCAGAGGGGATTCGGATAGGACTATTAGTGAGATGCTGCTGTTTCATACTCGAGGACCTCTCTTAGGCATCTGGTTGGATTCCTCTGGTTGGACTCCTGCCTCTGGGGATGGGCAGTGTGATTTATGGAGAGTCCTATATATAATAAGGCTCATCCCAGAATCCCCCTTTTGTAGAGTTTATGAGACAGAGGAAGAAACACCCATACATCTCATGACGGACTGTTTGGTTTGTGGGGGAAATTAGGTTCAGAATCTTTGGTCAGAGTAGGTTATCCGTGGAAAGAGCATAGTCTATTTCCTTTTAAGATTATAGTCCGATTTTTTGTTTTTCGGACTGAGGTGGTGAAACTAAGATGGGTAAAACCCGGTCTGGACTCTTGTTCCAGGCTCGGTAGTTGTTATTATACTTCTCTTGAGGTAGCAATATGGGCCCCACAGAAAATTTGGATAGCGCAGGGTCCGGCCATCCCCTCTTATGACGCGGGGAGAAAATCAGGAAGCCAAGAGCTGGGCACTGAGTTAAAACAGATTTATAGACTGGAGAGAGTGGATGTCCACCCAATCGTCATCTCGTTGAATGACTTAGTGCCTAAAGCCACTGTAGATGACGTAAAGGCTTCCTGTTGAGATTCTGCTGGATGCACAGAAGTCGGCCCTCCTTGACAATTCCAGGATAATCCGTAAAATTCTAGCATCAGACTAGAATTTATTTATTTATAATACATTCATTTTACTTGTTTGTTTATCCCCCCCCCCCTTTATTCGTATGTATGGATATATGTATACAATATATAAAAATTAATGAAAGATAGCAGCATGCTGTCCCTACCATTCTTGTTCATTTCCGCGAATGAGTGACGGAGCAAAATAATAATAGACACTCTAACGGAAGTGATTAGCTCAGTGGTTAGCGCATTGGACTCCCACGCGGCGGATGTAGCGAGTTGGAGTCTAGCTATGTTTCCCTTAGATTTTCTCTTCCTAGGAACCTCTCCAGTTAATGGTCCGATGACGAACAGTGATGCCTGTCGTTAGAAAACACTGCCTTAAATAAATTAGACCTACTAATGGTCAGACAGTCTGGACAAAGCTTGGAGACTTGGTAGATTCAAGAATAATAACAATCGAAGAAATAAGAAGTAAGAGGCCAAGCCACTTAAGTCTTTTCAGTTCTTCATACCCTTCATTCTTTCGTATGAGGATAAAACTGGGCGCCTCGAATATAATAAAGCATCGTTACGCATAATAAGAATACTAAGAAAAATATTATCCCGATCGAGCCCAGTCAATCAGGGTGTTGCAAAAGAATGACAGAAAGGGCTACTCTATTGAAAGATTTGTCGAGTTACTATTTTTCTTATAAATCATAAGAAAGAAAATGAATATTCTAATAGTATAGTATAAATTGGAATTCTGTTCACTCAGGTAGTAGAAGTGGTCGAATTACTTACTTATTAAAATGGTTGCAAGGAAGAACTTAAAAAAGAAAGGAAAAAAATATGTTGGTACATTTATCTCTTCCTATCCAGTCTAGTCGGGAACTCCATGTTAATATTTTGTCATTGGAGTGTCTTGACGCAGTTAATATCTTCAGCTGCAAGTTGGAACAGTGAAACATAAGAAAGCTATATTTAGAGAAACAAACATCAAGAAGCTAATCTCCACTTTATGGAGTAATAAAGAGAGAAGACCAGAGACCGCAAAGAGTTATTCTATCAGGAAAAGATGGCGGACAATCATCTGTCTCGTAAAACAAATAGGAAATTGTTCGTATTTTTTATTTTTATTTTTATTTCTAAATATGTAAGCAATTTAAATTTAATAAACTTCTTGAAAACAACAACACAACAACAGCACATAACACAGTTACACATAACCAGATTGTAAAACTGGTTTCTAAAGAGTTTTATAATGTCCAACAAAACTATTTATAACATTTCATTAGATTCTTGAAAAACTTCAACTCACATAAACTTTTCCCTTAATGGAACATGCAACAAACACAATCTGTAACCATTTTAAGACCAGACATGTGTGTGACTGAAACGAGTTTCTTTTTACTTTTTTGTCTTTCCCTTTTTTTATTTTTTTTTTCTTTGCATAATTTTTATTTTGCTCACCATATTCGGTGAGTTACCATCATTCCGTTTATAAATGTGAGTGAGCAGTTATATCCAGTGTTAAACTTTTATCATTTAACTTATTATTTTGCTGTGATGTAGCGAAAAATGAAAAAATAAAAAATTTTCATTGTTTCACATTTCTTAAGCTCGCTTAAAATATTATTACAGTATACAGTGTATGAAAAACATATATAATGAAATCTGTAATATACGAGGTGTGTAAATTAAGTAATGAGACTGATTTTTTATCTTTTTTTTATTCAAATAAAATTACAATTCAACATTGTCCCCTTCAAAATAACTACCTTGGGAAAGCCACACAACGCTGAAGACGATTCTTCCATTCGTCATAGCAGTGCTGGAACTCGGATACTGGAATAGACTTCAGTTGGTCGGTTACGGCTGTTTGAATATTCTCCAATGTTCCAAAATGGCGTCCCTTGAGGTGATTTTTCAATTTGGGGAACAAAAAAAAGTCACATGGACTCAAGTCGCGTGAATAAGGAGGCTGAGGAGCCACAGGAATGTTATTACTGGCCAAATACTCATTAATAGAAATCGCGGTGTGACACAGAGCATTGTCGTGATGCAACACCCACTTGTTTTTGATGTTTGGTTTCACACGCATGACTCTTTTTCGAAGTCTCTCAAGAACTTCTCCGTAAAAATGTCAAACCACGATCTGAACGCACGAGATCGCGGATTCTGCCAACATTTTCATCGGTTCTTGAAGATGAAGGCCTTCCGCTGCGAGGCTCTCTTCAATTGATTCCCTTCTTTCTGCAAACGACTTAAACAACCTAAAAACCTGTGCTCTCGACAGAACATTGTCTCCAAAACCTGATAGCACAACGTTGCTCGTAATTGATGTCACTTATTTTTAAAACGCACTGAAAAAACCTTGCTCACAAAAAAAGTCACTACGGACAGTGCAACAACTCTAGCATTTTCAAATTTGCCATGACGCATGCGCCATGTCTCCAGTGTTGCCAGATCGAACACTAGAAAATCAGTCTCATAACTTAATTTACACACCTCGTATAATGCAATGCACATATATAATGCAATATTAGAATCGCAAGTTTGAAGTGAATCAGTTAACCGAATATGCGTGTTTAACAGAACACATTTCTGTGATTTTCGTAATTTTTCATGAAAACTGTTCAAACCTTCTTCTTTTTTTTAAAATTTTGAATGCTGTTGATGCTAGACGCTTTCTTCTTAGACTCGATTGTAATAGTATCCATAAAGAGTATTCGCAGCAGAGAAAGAGAGACAAAATGACAGGACCACTCTCTCGGACTAGAGTGGGAGAAACCACATAAATACAGCGACGGGAGACAGGTGAAGGACAGTTCATACCACTCGCCAGTCACTCTTTAATATCATAAGTGACATTGACTTTACACTTGAAATGATACGAGTCTGTTAGAGTGGAAAAGGGGTAATGACACGTAGTGCGACTGCCAAGTGACCTCAGTAGTATGAACTGTTCCCTGTTCTGTCTCCCGTCGCTGTATTTATGTGGTATCTCCCACTCTAGTCCGAGAGAGTGGTCCTATCATTTTGTCTCTCTTTCTCTGCTACAAATACTCTCTTTGGTTACTTTGGCGAGTGACCTCAGTGGTATGATCTGTCCTTCCATCTGTCTCCCTGTCGCTGTATTTATGTGGTTTCTCCTACTCTAGTTCGAGAGAGTGGTCCTATCATTTTGTCTCTCTTTCTCTGCTACAAATACTCTCTTTGGTTACTTTGGCGAGTGACCTCAGTGGTATGATCTGTCCTTCCATCTGTCTCCCTGTCGCTGTATTTATGTGGTTTCTCCTACTCTAGTCCGGGAGAGTGGTCCTGTCATTTTGTCTCTCTTTCTCTGCTACAAATACTCTCTTTGGATACTATTACATCGATGCCATACATTTCTATGGTCATCTTGGTTCTGAAGATGTATACCATTTATATGTTTTTACTTTTAGTAAAAGTTCTAATTTCGAAGAAAAATAATCAATAATTTTTTATTTTCTCTTACTCCAAGTTTCACAGGAAATCATGTTTTCACAGATGGTGAATTTGCCTCTGACGATGGATGAAAATTCGAAACCGGTCAGGAAGAAAATCAATAGCCATGCTACGATGGATAAAATACCAGATTTTAAGAAGAATAGAAAACGAACGAGCGGTGTTCAAGAAAGAATAGCGAATTCTACGACCTGTACCAACCGATCAAATATTGTGGCCAGTGTAAAGGCAAGCTCGGCTGAGGTGGCTTGGGTAGATGGAAAGAATAGATGAGGACAGATTGCCCAGAAAGCTCTTCTATGGAAAGCGACGGGGATGTGTAGGATTGTAGGGTAATAGTCTCGCCAACATGTGATGGTTAGACGACCTCGAGTAAGACTACTCCCAGATTAGTTTGAGAAGATGAAGACCTGGTCAATTTTGGACTGTAGTGCACAGGGATGGATGGATGGGAACGTAATTTGAAAAGAAGAAATATAGTATCAATAAATAGAATTAAAATAAAATTAAAATAACACCTAATCAATCCTTCTTTGTTTCATTACGTCTTATAGATTTAAAATGTTTCTAATTGGTTCTAATTACCATAACAATTATTGCAAATTGTTTCTAATAATTGATTTCTCTTGAAGTTATAACTTTGTTTGTATTTTGATAAAAGAGAAGAATAAAAGTTTTCTAAAGTTTGTTTTTATTTTATATACTATCGATATAATAATGTAAATAACATGATTTAAACTTTGGTTTATTTATACGAAATTATAGGTAAACATAAATTTATCTTTGTCCATATAGAAAGAAAGGTGTCCATTAATAAAATTTTGTTTAGTAGTAGTGATGATAAGTTAAAACAATGTTGTGTAATATGAGTTGGCCATGGGGGAGTAGAGAAAAGTAGTAAACTAGACTAGACAAACAACTGGGAGTATTTTGAATGAATGGTTTGGAGTTCACTGTACAATATTCTCACGCTCTCTCTCACTCTCTCCCTCGCACGCTCTCATTCTCTCGCCAACACCCTAAACCCCTCCACCGCACACCTTCCCAACCAGCTAGTTTACTTTCCTTAAATAAGTTCAGTTTTAAAATTCCATATTTTATGCCTATGAGAATTATTTGAGAGAAATTCTCACACACACACACACATCTTTATATTGTACCGTATGTTTGTTTACAAACAAATCGCCTACATTATTTCATATTACGTAGGATTGCTTGTTTTACAGCTTCCTCTCTCTTGTTTTGTGTAGTTTTCTTTTCTTTTTCTTTTTTTGTCATTTGAATTGTTTTGTTTCTTGAAAATTTCTTAGTAGGCGTTTCAAAAAGAAACTTTAATATAAATGTCATCAACAATTATGTATGTAGTCGTATATGTCTTCATTGAGAAACAGGTGTTTATTTTTTTTTTTTTTTTTTTTTTTTTTAATCATTGTATTATAGTACAGTTACAGTTTTTATGGTAGGTACTTTTTAGCTGAATGGAATTTGATAAAAAATATTATCAATGATTGTATACTTTTCAGATAAATGCTGACTCATAAATGTTTCGATTTCCTCTTTAATTTAATGACTATTTGGTAAAATCAGTTACTTTTTTTTTAAACAGATAAAAATTAACTAACTTATTCGTGTAACAGATAGTCTGGTAAAAATTTCTATGAATAATAAATTGACACCAAATAAAAATATTACTGGTCTAAGAAAAAAAAAAGAAAGAAAAAAAAAAAATTAATACTTTTACGATTCGATATTAGCGAAATTAACTTGTTTTATTTCTGTTGGATAATTGGATTTTGTTAAGTGGTGTATATAAAAAAAAATAAAAAAATAACCGTTTTAGTTATCTAATTAAAGAAGTTCCATAGCTTTGATGTAACCCATCCCACAAATATGTCTCATATTTGTCATATTTACAAATACTTGACACTTTGTTGAGGAGTGGTTCTATACATATTATGTCACCCCCTTCTAATAGTCAGTTCAACTGTGAGTAATTTTTTGAAAAACCAAGACTGTCTTACGATATGTTTCTCATTTTACGTCAAGACTATAAAAAAAAAAAAAAGTGTGTGAAACACTCACACAACTTTCTCTTACTTCTCAAAATTATAATTGACAAATATTATAGTTTGTGTCGACTAAATGTAATAAAATTCGTTGAAAACTGAAAAAAAAAAAAACTGTTCAGTAAAAGCGCACTTCCGGTTTACTAATTTTCTTGAAATTCGGAATTTTAGAGAAAAACATAACCCCACCCTCGCTCCTAAATGTGCCCTTAAATGAATTTTCCCAGAGAAATGTTTCAAATAAAAGTTGTAGATCTTTATATGTGTAGTTTATATTGGAAGTTTCAAGAAAATCGTTAGAACCATTTTTAAGAAAATGGCAAAAAAATAAATAAAAACTAGTAAAGTAGTACTTCCGGTTGAGGAATTTTGACAGATAATTTACTGTCAGATCCCATGGTGATACCTAAACGGAATATCAAGTTTCAACTTTCTACGGTTTTTCGTTTTTTGAGCTATGCTGTTAACATACACACACACACACACACATATATAATGGAGATGATGAGGAGAGAAATTAGGTTAAATTAATTAGACGAGATATGAAGACACTGTTATAATATAGCTATAAGTTTACACAAACTGCACTGGACTTGTAATGATTTTATAGAATAAAAGGTGAGAGTAGTGATATGACACGATGCAATGTATGGTTGAATCTGATAGATAGATCTCTAGATAGATTCCCACTGGCTTATATACAGGTTCTCCCACTCTAGCCTGCTTAAGTCAGAGAGTACCAGAGAGGGCCTGTTTTCTCTCTCTTGCTAGGCCTGTTCTCTCTCTCTTGCCAAGCATGTTTTCTCTCTCTTGCTATTACATACACACACACACACACACACACAGAACATTTGCCAAAAAACACTTTTTTGAACTCAGGAGACCTCAAAACGGATATTTCCGATGAAAACTGGATATCAAAAATTTGACACGATTACAATACTTTCTCTTACCAGGAGTAAGAGAAAGTAAAAAACAATGTACAGCTGCTGAAGCCAAGCGTGCTCGAAGCGTGAAATCGAAGGGGAAGATGTGCTTGATCACAGTGTACTATTTATTGTCCGGTGTTGGTTTCAAAAATTTAATAGTGGTGAGCTGTACCTACCTAGGGAGGTTTTATATATATATTATATACTATATTATTACTTAACTATATAATTATATACAACCAACAAACCAACAAGTGTGAGTGTAACAGAAACATTACGTAAGAGTGAACTATCTACACGAATTTGGTGAATTAGTTCTGACGATGGATGAATATCCCAAACCGGTCAGGAACAATATAAATATACATGGTACGGCGGATAAAATACGAGATGTTTTCCAGCATTGCGGACCCGCCCACATATTCAAAAAGGTTTTTTGATATCATTTTAATAGTGATTAATTAGTGATTGGTTTTCTTTTTTGTTTTTTTTTTAATCTATGATTTCAAATCGTGTTTGGATGAATAAAATTTGTATATATGAATTATTTTTGACAATAAATATTAATTTCCTATCCATTTCGGACAAATATTTGAATTTTATGTTCATTCCAAAAAACTGAATTTGAATGAAAGTTGGACGCGTGCTACTGTTTACAAACTTTTAATGACAGTCTTTGCTGGTTATTTTCAAAAAACTCTCAAAAAATTGAAAAATCCTTTCGTTCTATAAAGTCGCCATACTTCCGGGTGACGGATTTTGATAGACCATCTTTGTCCCCTGGTGATTCTTAAAAAAGGAAATCGAATGTAAATTCAACTGCAAATTTTGAATTATGGATTATCCTATTGATGAAACAACCGTATAAACCACAGAGCCTTTTTTTTTTTATATACTCAAAACATTTCGAAAACATGATTTCTGGGGAAAAATTCAAGATCGCTAGTTTTCCTTTCGCACTATAATTTGTTGAAACAAATTTATAAACTATTTTAATGTGAGTCAATTTATTGGGTGGAATATACAAATAGAAACATAATTTATTAATAATACTTATGATAACTGTATGAGATAATAAAAACTTTGACAAGCAATAGAAATAGGAAATAATTTTTTTTTAAAAGGAGCTGGAGTAATATAGCGGATCATTTGGGAACTGTAGTTTAAATGATAGAAAAGACGTTTTATATATCTATAGTTGGCCCCCATTTTACTGCCAATAGCCTTGTGAATTATGATCTAGCCAACATAAAGAAAGGCAAAGAAGCGGAAACCATAAACGGAAACGGTGAAAGTTCTAGTACAATAAATACGACGAGTCATCACTGACGAAATGGTGAGAGAGAGAAATTGATGAAGGGCAGTTATCTCTTTATTTCCCTTCTTATCTTACTAAAAACTGGTCTATCTGACTTTTCCAGTCTCCAAAACTTCTTGCACTTGTAAAAAGTTTTACTATCTCCATAAAATCCCCTTACAATTCTCCATAATCTTCCCACACACACATTCAAGCACCCAATAAGAGAAAATAAAATATAAATCTTATAAGAAGGGGACAAAAATGATGCATCATTTAGTTGCAGAATCCGAAGGATGATTCATATTTTCCTCCCCTTAGTCATATTAGAATATTGTATAGTAAACAAATTTCCCTAGAAATACAGCGACTCGAAAAGTTTCAATTGTTTATCTAGGAGAACAAAAAAAAAACGTAAAACTGAAATAAAAGATATCGTCCGTAATTTAATGTTAGGCTCTTCATGTTTTTGATCTTAAGCTCGGCAAATGTAACAGCTTAATTATGGGAACAACATTAACCTCCCAAAAATTCATAAATATACTTAAAGCTTTCTGTTGTAGATGATATGAGCAACTCAACTAGTTTATCTTTTGATACAAGGAAACCTAGGTCCCGCCTCAATATATTGGCTTCAAGGCATTTCCATTTCTACCTAGGTGGGTGGATAAATTTTTATGTATTCTTTAACAACTTAGGCGCCTGTTTTACCGATTCTTCTACGATACCTTTCTCCACATTCTTAATGTTGTAAAAAAAGGCTGAAATACAGTTTTTAATCCGGTGATTATGGAAGTGAAGTTTTTTAAAGTAAGTTATCTAACTACAAAGGACAACAATAAGTAACGAGACAAATCGCTGTAGCTCAAAAACGATTTATTTAATCAATACAAAACTTTAGCTACTTTTCAACATAGTCCCCAGCAATATTTATACACTTGTCCCATCGTTCTTCTAATTTGTGTATGACTCTGGCATGAAAATTATTTGGATTCATCTCGAAGCCACTTTTGCACCTGATTTTTAACTACTTCATTGGATTGTTTTCCACATCGATTTCAACTTTCAACTGTTGACTGATTAGAAACCTGGTTTCTTTGTCTTGTAAGTAGTTGTCTTGGAACCCATTTCGCACAAGCTTTCTGTACTGCAGCTTATTCTGAATAATGTTATAGACAGTTCCAACACTCGCGTGCACTTCTTCAGTTATCAGTTCCAATCGTAATACGCCTGTTGTCCTGAATTAACGCGTTAATGTGATATTCGAGGGAAGAAGTTGCAACTTCAACTGGTAGTCCATGTCGTTGCTCGTCACCGACACTTACACAGCCACTTTTAAATTGTTCCACCCATTTTTAAACGTTCGAACGGTTCAAACAATTATTCCCGTACACTTTTAACATCTTTCGTGGATATCCACTACCTTTGATAGCCTCTGCAACTAAAAACGAATCATTGAGCGTTGTTCTTCCGAGGTGCAATGCTCGGGCGGACTCGCCATTGTTAACTGAAAACATCTGAGGTTATGCTTACCAAATACTATTGAACAGCTGATGAGAAACTAAGTACAATGATCCCAACTTGATGCACTGAAACTACTGTATTGCTTAAACAAACCGTTTCTGTCTCGTTACTTATTGAATGACCCTCGTAGTTGAAATTGTGTTATGATTTCTCAACAGTGTATAACCTTGAGAAAAACCTTCATAAACGGTTCGATACTTCGCAGAAGAATTATTTTACTGAGAGGTATTTTAGCAAGAGATTGTCTTTAATTTGGTATAAATATTAAAATTATATAGGGGTAGATTAGATTGACAAAAGGGGGAGGGGCGACCAACATTAAGAGGTCTATGGTGGATCATCATATTGAATTACAACTAGAAACTTGATCGCACTACCCCATAAAAACTTCTCAAATTCTCGAAACTGAAATTTTACATTATCTGACGCCTCTTGAATTTGTAAAAAATTTGGAGTATAACTTTCACATGATATACTAATTACCCCGCCCCACAAATAATAATAACCTTCGGTGTTTTTATGAAGAAAATCGCATAAACTGTTAAAACTGTTTCACTAAATACGTACTTCCTGTCAAGTGATTTTCTTTTTCCAAAATCAGAATTTTTGACAACCTAATTAATTGTAATTAATATTATTTACATATTTAGTTTGTTACGTATTGAAGTTTAAAGAAAATCGTTCTAGCCGTGTTCAAGAAAATCGCCAAAAAAAAAAATGTATTTCATTCAATAAAGTGGTACTTCAGGTTGAGTAATTTTGTCAGATAACTTCCCCATTGTGATACCCAAACGGAATATCAAGTTTGAACTTTTTCGCACCACTTTTTACTTCCTCTTACTCCTAGTAAAGAGGAAGTATTGTAATCGTGTCAAATTTTCGATATCGAGTTTTCACCGAAAATATCCATTTTGAGGTGCCCTGAGTCCAAAAAAGTGGTTTTTAGCAAATGGTCTGTATGTATGTATGTGTGTGTGTGTGTGTGTGTGTGTGTGTGTGTGTGTATGTATGTGTGAACAGCATAGCTCAAAAACGAAAAACCGTAGAAAGTTCAAACTTGATATTCCGTTTAGGTATCACGATGGGATCTGACAGTACGTTATCTGTCAAAATTCCTCAACCGGAAGTACCACTCTACTAAGTTTTTTTTTTTTTACTTTTTTGCGTATTTTTCAAAAAATGGCTCCGACGATTTTTCTTCAAACATGGTACATCAACTACACATACAAGAATGTACAACTTTTAATTAAACCATTTCTCTGAAAAAATTCATTTAAGGGCACTTTTGGAGGAGGGGTGGGGTTAGGTTTACAGCTAAAGTGCTATTTCAGTTTATTGGACAATTCGCTCATCTAAATAATGTTAATTAGAATTAAATATATCGTTGAAATTCCAAGTTTGAAATAAATCGCATAACCGGAAGTGCGTTTACTTTACCACTTTACTAATTAATTTTTTCACTTTTTCTCGTTTTTCTCAAAAATGGCTCCGATGATTTTCTTGAAACAAATTTTATAAACTAAACATACAAAGATCTACAACTTTTATTTAAAACATTTCACTTGGGACATTCATTTAAGGGCACTTTTAGGGGATGGGTGGGGGTTATGCATTTTTCTTTAAAGTGCTATCATAGTTGATTATACAATTCTATGATCCAGACAAAGTAATTAGAAATAAATAGATGGCCAAAATTCCAAGTTTGAAGTAAAATTAGTAAACCGGAAGTAGTTTTTTCAGTTTTCGGCGAATTTCATTAAATTTGATACACAAACTATAACATTTGCCAATTATAATTTTGGGAACTGGAGTAAGAGAAAGTTGTGTGAGTGTTTCACACCAAATTTTTACTTTCTCGTACTCCTAGAAAGAGGAGGTGAGACACACTGTGTGTGTGTGTGTGTGCGTATGTGAACAGCGTAGCTCAAAAACGAAAAACCATAGAAAGTTGAAACTTGATATTTTTTTTAGGTATCACCATGGGATCTGACCCTACGTTATCTGTTAAAATTCCTCAACCGAAAGTACCACTTTACTAGTTTTTTTTGTTTTTTTTTTTTTTACTTTTTTGCAATTTTTTCAAAAACGGCTCCGACAATATTCATCAAACTTGGTATATTAACTACATATACAAAGAGCTACAACTTTTATTTGAAACATTACTCTGGGAAAATTCATTTAAGGGCACTTTTAGAGGGGGGGAGGTGGAGTTATATTTTTCTCTAAAGTGCTCTCATAGTTGTTTATACAATTCTATCATCCAAATAAAATTAATTAGAAATAAATAGGTGGCCTAAATTCTGAGTTTCGAAAAAATTAGTAAACCGGAAGTACGTTTTTACTGAACAGTTTTTTTTTTAGTTTGCTATGAATTTCATTAAATTTGGTACACAAACTACAAAAATTTGTCAATTATAATTTTGAGAAGTGGAGTAAGAGAAAGTTGTGTGAGTGTTTCACATCAGATTTTTACAATTCAAAACCATTTTTTCTTACTCAGGATATCTCAAAACGTGTATTTCCGGTGAAAATTCAATATCAAATATTGACACGATCGCAATACTTCCTTTTATAGGAGTAAGAGAAAGTAAAATAACAAATGTCAGAAACAAATGAGAATAGCAAGAAATGACATTTAAAGACCCCTCTCTGGCTAGGGCATACTAGCAAAGGGATACAAAGGAAAATAATGAATAGTTCACTACTATCCTAAAAGGTTAAGGACAACAACATGTTTTTCGGTTCCCTGAGTACGAACACGATGTTTTCAGTGAATTGTCTGTATGTCTGTCTCTCTCTCCCTCTCTCTTCTACTCTTCTCTCACTCTCTCTCTCTCTCTTTGAATGAACAAATCTCACAACCGAAAAATCGCAGAAGTCTAAACTTGATATTCGCTTTAGATAGTGCTATCTCATACGAACGATTTGGTCAACATCCATCAACCGGAAGTGTTACTTTACTGATTTTATTTATTTATTTATTTATTTTGCTACATTCTCGAAAATAGAAGATCCAACAATTTTTCTTGAAAATCCATACACTACACTCAAAAAATCTCTGTAACATTTTTCACTAGAAATTTTGATTTCTTGAGGATGAGGATTTGTATGTTGAAGAGGATAAATGCAGGTAGGTGAAATCCTTCAAATATTTTGGGATCTGTATTTTGGAGGAGGCGGGAGGATGTGAAGAAGAGGTGCTGGAAAGAAGTAAACTGGCCCGCAAGGCAATAAGAATGCTATAATGCGCGGTGTGGGGCAAAGCCCTTTTTAATTTTATATTTTTTTTTTTCTGGCCTTCTGTACTCATGCAGATAGCCATTATTATTGTTTCAGACGTTGACAAATTTTGTTGGAAAGGGTCTATTACAACTTTTCAAGAGAAAATAAGAAAAAGTATTTGTTAATCCATTATTGAAGGAAAACCCACGTATGGAGCTGAAACCTGGACCACTTCACGGAAGATACGTGCAAAGATGAACGTGATAGAGATGGTCTACTGTAGAGTGATGGATAAGGTAAGGAATATAGAGATAAGGAAGAAAATAGAAATGAATGAAACAGTTGAGGAAAGAATAAATAAAAGGAAATTGGTGTGGTAAGGATATCTCAGAAGGATACATATGTAAAGATGGCCAGAAAAGATTAGAGAATGGATCCCTCAGAGGAACAGATGAAGAGGCAGACCGGCAAGAAGATGGGAGGAGGAGATGGCCGGTGAGGCATGGAGACTGGAGAGACAGGAAGAGATGGAGAGAGGAAGTGACCTGACGGTCCCCAACCCAAATGAAGGGAGACGCCGGTTAAGTAAGTAAGTAATTTTGATTTCTTAATGGGAGATCTCGGGGAACGATGGTAGCAATAAACTTATGATCTAAGCGCCATTTTTCCATCCATCTTATGACTGATTGCCTGGGTTGTGGGGAAATTAGGTTCAGGACCTTTGGTCGGAATAGGATGTCTGTGGAAGAGCATAGGCTATTTCCGCTTAAGGTTATTATCCGATTTATTCAGACTGCGGTGAATCTTAGCTGGATTAGATCCGGGTCTGGATTTTTGTTCCAGATCCGGTTTGTTGTCGTTTTTCTTGGGGTAGCTGTATGGGCCCAGTGAGGCTTTGTATAGCGTAGGGTTTGGTCCCTTACCCACAGACAAATAATCATAATAATAATAATAATAATAATAATAATAAAGTGCCATTTCAGTACAATATATAGTTCCGTCACCTATATAAGATTAAAGTATATTAAAAAGCATGGCTAGAATTCCAAATTTTCATGAAAATCAGTGATCAGGAAGTGTGGACTTTATTACAATACCTTTCTGAGTTCTTTGGGAATTTTCTCGAAAACGGTTTAAATGATTTTCTTTAAACTTAATATGCTAATTGCATAAACACATAAATCTATCAATTTTCATTCGAAACCTTTTTTCCAGGAAAAGTTTAAACCAGTGAGGGGGGGTTTCTAGGGAATACGTGGCATTAAATTTCCATTGTTATTTAGATGATCTAATCACTTAAACAAATGAAAACAAATAAATCAACTTTCATCAACTTAAGAAAGTTTGTCAATTGATAATTAAGTAAAAGAAGTAAGAGAAAGTTTTGTGGTAGTTTCAAAACCGGTTTTTTTTTTGCAAATTAATGAAGATGAATATACTCTAAGAAAGAATATATTTTTAATGGAAATTAGTTTGTAAGTGGTCGTATATATATGTTTGTGCAAACTCATGTATAAACCATGATCTGGACCATAAACACGAACCAGTTCTGCAACTCGAAAATAGAAAGAAGTATTCAATGCTGACTAATTAATATCAAGAAATTGATTTTGTATAGTTAGTGGTATTCAATTAATGCAAATGAAAATCACATTTCAGTTTAATAAACTATGTTTACTTGCTAAAAAGCTTAAGTACAATTTTAAAACGTAGAACAACGTAAATAAAAAGAACAGTGATAAGAGTTAATTATAATTGACTAAAATTCTTTATAGTTGTTATGGTAGGTTCCGCAGAACTGGAAAGCATCATAAATATTTTCCGTGTTATATATAGCCTGCTTCTTTTTGGTGGTCATCTACCGGTTTCGGGCGTTCGCCCATCTTCAGGATACGTTTATCAAACAGTATGATAACACAGACTTGCACAGAACAAATTCAGCTTACACACCCCGTTTGACAAACGTATACCCTGATAATGGGCGAACGACTGAAACCGGTTGATGACCACAAAAAAGAAGCCGGCTATCACGGAAAATATCTATGATAAAATTCTTCAAAATGAGAATTCTTACTAGAAGTTCAGTTGTGTTCAATATTTATAAAACAAAGGGAGAATTTAAATTTAATATATTTAACCACTTCTGTTGTTATAAAACATTTCTCTTCAATGTTATAAAACAAAAGCAGAATATCTAAACTTAATATATTTAACCACTTCTGTTGTTATAAAACATTTCTCTTCAATGTTATAAAACAAAGGCAGAATATCTAAACTTAATATATTTAACCACTTCTGTTGTTATAAAACATTTCTCTTCAATGTTATAAAACAAAGGCAGAATATCTAAACTTAATATATTTAACCACATGTTTTGAGGAAAGCAAAACTTATAACTCCCCAATATCAACTAGTGTTTTTATATAAAAAAAAAAAATCAGGGTAAATTGAAGAATAAAACTATTCAGTAAAAATTTACTTCCGGTCAACAAGATTGTCGTATTCATATTTGGAATTTTTGGCAACATATTTAAATTTTTATTAATATTATATTAAGATGATAGAATTGTATACAAAACTAAAATAACACTTTAGCGGAAAAGCATAACCACTCCTTAAATGAATTTTCCCGAAGAAATATTTCAAATAAAAGTTGAATTTCCTTCATGTATATAGTTGTTAAGCAAGTTTAAAGTAAAATCGTTGTAACCGGAAAAATACATTCAGTAGAGTGGTACTTCCGGTCTAAAAGAATTTCGACGCATAACTTCTCCTATTGGATCCCATGGTGTAACAACCAAACGGAATATGAAGTTTAGAATTATTGAGATTTTCCATTTTTTGAGCTATGTTGTTTCACATATAAACACATGAATGCGGTATCCAACACGTCTCTTTTCAAGTAAACTTATTCTCTTTTTAAATATTCTTTTTTTTTTTTTTTTTAAAATTATTATTTAGCCGACTTTTAAATATTTTGTTTCATACAAAAACTCGGTATATACAAATAAAGTCGAAATTGTAGCGATCGTCAATAATTTCATTCGTCTTATTTTACGACATCTACTAATCCTATCACAGGACATATATCACGATTTATTTTTTAGTGTAACACGATTCATTATGTAGAAGGCTTTCAGCCGCCGCTCCGGTAATGTGTATGGCTTTTTGAGGACCTTTATTCATCCACTTCCTCTGTAAATTGCAATAATAAAACGTTAATCTGAGGTGTAATTAAAAAAGTAAGTAAGTTTCAAGTCATAATAATAGCAATATTATTTGATAAATTTCGAGTTAATTGCTTTCATTTGATTTTTGTTTTTTAATTTTTGCCCTGAAATGGACATAAAAGAAAGTGTTAATTTTCCTGAAGAATTACGAAATAAATTTAAATGTTTTATGTGGTGGTTGGTTCCGCAGAGCTGGAAAGCATCAGAGACATTTTCCGTGGTAGCCTGCTTCTTCATTTTGTGATCATCGACCGGTTTCGGGCGTTCGCCCATCTTTAGGATGCGTTTTTCAGACAGTGTGACAACACAGACTTGCACAGAGACAATTCAGTTTACACACTGAATTCCGCTGGCTACCATGGAAAATGTTTCTGATTAAATGTTTTAAACCATCATCAAATTCCAAGTCGGAGACAATATGCACGGTTTGTAAAATATGTCAGTTTCATCCGTATGTATTATTTTTTGTACTACAAAATATTCACCTCTAGATTATAAAGTTACAGCTGATGAAGGAACTATAGCTTTCTTTTTTTTCACACATTGACACACCATTTTAATTTTAACCCTGAATCTTTCACGAACAAACTTTTATAAAAAAAATTTTTGTAAAAGATTCAGAAGTATCTAAGCGAATTTCAGGTGAAAAGACGAAACTAAATGTATCTATCGCAGATAATGTTATCGCTCCATATTTATAGAAAATATAAAGCGATTATTGACCCAAATACCGTTCTCAGTTAACAGTTTTAACTGATGGCAATATAATCTCAAAGCGCAATCAAAATTAAATATTTTTGTTAAAAATCTCCTTTCTTTATTTGTCTTTCCCACAGTTGGCAACCCTACACATAGAATAAACACGACATCCAAACTTTGACAACGATCACAATACTTCCTCTTTTAGACGTAAAAAAAAAAAAAAAAAAATTACAATAATTAAATAAAAATACTTAAATAATTAAAAAATTAAATAAATAGAAAAATAAAAATTAAAAACTTTTACTAATAGATAACTGTATAATTCTTTTATTTAAATAAACGTAGTTATTATAGAAAGTAAACAACCTTTATGTTTAATGATTAGTCATTGAAAAATTATAGATTTTTTTTTTAATTAATTAATGCCAATTTCAAAAAAAAAATACTATATATTTTATTAAAAAAAAGAAATAATTCCCACAAAGTAAATAACCTTGATGAATGCAGAAACTTAATTTATTAATTGTTATTAATATAACTTCCTTATAATAATAATAATTAATGGTATTTAAAGTGTGACGAAAGAGAAATAATAATAGAAGAAATCACTATTTAGAAAGTTTGTTTAATTTTTATTACCGAGTATCAAAATTATCTCTAAGTGTTCTTTGTTTTTTTTTGCATAAAAATTATTTATAACTAATTAAACAATTATTAAATTTAAATAGTTTGGATTAATAATCACCTTAAAAATGGTACTGTTAGAAACGATTACAGGTATTTTCTCTTAAGGCAACTATCATAATTTTTAAGTGAGAAATTTTAACAAACATGACCTATATACGTAGGTGGCGCAAGAGACCCTTACATTGTACGACGGTCATTCAATAAATAATGAGACTAATCGCTATAGCTCAGAAAAGGTTTGTTTATAATCAATTGCAATAGTTTCAGTGCGTCAAGTTGGCATCCTTGTACATTCTAGTTTCTTATCAGCTGTTCGAGTGTATTTGGTGAGCATAACCTCAAATGTATTCAGTTAACAATGGCGAGTCCGCTCGGAAGAACAACGCTCAGTGATTGGATTTTTAGTTGCAGAGGGTATCAAAGGTAGTGAAATCCACGGAATAATGTTGTACGGGAATAATTTTTTGAACCGTTTGAACGTTTTTACAAATTGGTAGAACAGTTTAAAGGTGGCCGTTTAAGTGGCTGTGACGAGCAACGAAGTGGACGACCGGTTGAAGTTGCAACTTCCTCCCTTAAATCTCGCATGAACTCGAAGATCAAGGAACCATCAACAGCCAGTATTACAGTGATATGCTCATAGACAAAGTAAGGGTTTGCCATTCGAACGAAACGTCGTCGACTCTTGACTAAAGGCATGATTTTGCTTCATGAGTAGCGTGCCCACCTACGGCACAGTTAACTCAAGAAATATTCAAAAAGTGGGGTGCGAGATCTTTCACATGCCTCCTCCTACGCCCCGACATCGCCCCATCTCACTTCCATTTGTTTGGACCCCTTAATGAGGCCCTACGTGGGAAACATTTTCAATCCAATGAAGAAGTTTAAAAATCAGGCGTAAAAGTGGATTCAAGATTAACCCAAAGAATTTTATGCCAGAGGCATATACAACTTAGAAGAAACGATGGGAAAAGTGTATAAATGTTGCCTGGGTATGTTGAAAAGTATCCAAAGTTTGAAATCTTTTTTGAGCTACAGTGATTTGTCTCGTAACTCATTGAATGACCCTCATATATGTTGAATGTTGTAGGATCAGGATTGTTGAATTTGGTTACACTGCAGACCGCATGACAGCGCTATTATCATCATCAAGCACAGAAATACTAGTTGTGCAATTTGAAGATAAAAAACCTAACTTATTAATTAGATTTAAATTCAATGCAATTAGTAATTAAATTTAGTGAAAAATTTTTGAACCGTTTATAAGAAAAAGATCAAAAAAGTTTAAAACAAAACAAAACTATCTACAAAGTCGGACTTCGTAATCTGAATTCTAACGATGCTTTGAATGGAAGTCAATATTATATGCATGGCGGAAGAGTTGATTGTACTGAAATGGTATTTAGAAGGGATAGGTTAACGTTGCAACCTTCTCCTATAATCAATTCCGCTGGATAAATGTTTCTATTGCAAGTGATGGCATTTATTATGTTTGTAGATACGATGCAAAGTTCATAGCCGGACTTACTTTTGAAAAATCGAGAAAAAATGAAAAAAAAACTTTCGAACTTCGCATCAGACGGTGTATCTAAACTAAATGGAATATTAAGTTAGGGCTCCCCCTCTCTATCACACCTTACTCTCTCTTTCAAACATACACTCACACACACAGACACACACACACTCGAAATCGTTATAATCCTTTTCAAATCAAGAGGAAAATTCCAAATATTCTGTAGATTCGCCCTTTCGGTTAACCCATTTTCTTCAAATTTGGTATTCACCAAAGTATTAATATTACGAGCGTCATTCAATAAGTAACGAGACAAATCGCTGTAGCTCAAAAACGATTTATTTAATCAATACAAAACTTTGGCTACTTTTCAACATAGTCCCCAGCAACATTTATACACTTGTCACATTATTGTTCTAATTTGTGCATGCCTCTAGCATAAAATTCTTTGGATTGATCTCGAAGCCACTTTTAGCCGTGATTTTTAACTTCTTCACAGGATTGTAAATGTTTCGCATGTAGAGCGTCTTTAAGGAGTCCTAACAAATGGAAGGATGATGGGGCGAAGTCGGGGCTGTAGGGGGGATGTGGAAGGATCTCCCACCTCATTTTTTGAAGGGTTTCTTGAATTAACTGTGCCGTGTGTGGGTGAGCTTGTCATGAAGTGAAATCACGCATTTAGTCAAGAGTGCCCGATGTTTCGTTCGAATGGCAGGCCTTACTTTGTGAGCATATCACTGTAATGCTGACTGTTTGTTGATCTTCTCTTCGAGTTCATGCGAGATTCGACAGAGGAAGTGCAATTCCAACTGGTCGTCCACTTCGTTGCTCGGACACTTAAACGGCCACTTTTAAACTGTTCTACCAATTTGTAAACGTTCGAACGAGTTCAAAAAATTATTCCCATACACTTTCAACATTCTTTCGTGGATTTCACCAGCTTTGATACCCTATGCAATTAAAAATCTAATCACTAAGCGTTGTTGTAATCACTGAGGTGCATTGACCGAGTGGACTCGCCATTGTTAACTGAATACATTATAGGTTATGCTTACCACCAAATACTCTCGAACAGCTGATGAGAAACTAAGTACTAGAATGCCAACTTGACACACTGAAACTATTGTATTGATTAAACAAACGGTTTCTGTGCAGTAGCGATTTGTCTCGTTACTTACTGAATGACTCTCATATATATATATATATATATATAGGGCTAGACCGACAGTTTCGTTTAAAAATCGGAGGTGGTACCTGTGTTCTTACTTTCTCATTCTTTCTTTTTTTCTCTTTCACTCACACAACACATACACGCACACGTATATACATATAGTGTTGTCTAGAAGGTGAGAGTAAATAATTTATTGTATGAGAATCTAAAATGATGATACGTATGAAATAAGTGAAGAAATCTTTCCAAACTTAAATATAAACTTCACATTGAAATAGAGAACATAAGATACATGTAAAAATTGATAGGAAGAACCTTTTAAGTTATGCACACACAATACATAGGTCATTGATGACCTAATACGTATGTATAAAAGACAGACCAGAGATACAGACAGGCTGGTGTGTTTAGAGAGAAGAATCCACACACACATTCAATGTTAAAACTGAGGGTGAAAGGATATTATCAAAACTCTCTCACTCACCCCTCCTCTCTTCTATAGTACGTGATACTAAAAGATCATCGTCATAGTCTGAAGAGAAGACGAACCTAAACAATAATACACTACTCACACAGACATAGAAAAAGTCATGATGCCACCTGACCTCATCATGTCTTATATGCCATACATGTAACAACAAACTCTTGATGTTTCAACACTAAATGTCAAATCTTGACTGATAAAACTATATTATAATGTGCTACTACTGAGTTTTCTCTCTTTATCGCACCTTTTTATTTTTATTTTTTATTTTTGAACAATTACGTTTTTTTTTTTTGTTATCCGTCATAATATTTGTAAAAAACAAATGTGACAGAAAAAATATTCATCTTTATCCTATTTATCTTGTTTTTTTGGAATACGATAAATAATAATAAATTGGAAAATAATGAGGGGGAAAAAAATGAATGTTTTTCTAACTAAAGAAGTTCCATAGACTTTAAAAAAGCCCATCTACAGACGTCTGATCTTTAAAACACATTATTTTTAATCTAGAGAACTCTGGTAGAGTTCTCTACGTATATTATGTCACTTCCAAAGTAACTTCAATTGTGGGCTTTTTTTTAGATAACTATGACTTGACTTGCTATTTATATTTGTCAATTTTACGTCAATATTAAAAAAAAAAAAACTGTGTACAGCTGCTGAAGTTACGCGTGCTCTATGTGAAATTGAACGGGAGGATCCCTACTTCAGCTTATTATTATTATTTGTCTGTAGGGAGGGAAACCCTACGCTATCCAAAGCCTCACTGGACCCATGTAGCTACCCCAAGAAAAACAACAACAAACCGGGTCTATAACAAAAATCCAAAACCGGATCTAAATCCATCTAAGATTCACCGCAGTCCGAATAAATCGGACAATAACCTTAAGCGGAAATAGCCTAAGCTCTTCCACAGACATCCTATTCCGACCAAAGGTCCTGAACCTAATTTCCTCACAACCCAAGCAATCAGTCATAAGATGGATGGGTGTTTCCTCCTCTGTCTCACAGACTCTACAAAACAGATCCGGCATGAGCCCCATTATGTAGAGATGTCTCCTTAAATCACAATGTTCAGTAAGAGATCCAACCAGATACCTGAGAGCGCTCCGTGAAAAACTCAGCAACGTCTCACTAATGGCCTTGTCCGGACCCCCGATGAGCATTTTGGACTGCCGAAAACCAACTGAGCGCATCCATAAGGATGAATGCTGTGAAGCTGTCCATGTCTGGAAGCCTGACAGACATGTGCCAGAAGACACGCCAAAAGCAGGCTCGGGACCAATGAAAGGAAGAGAGGCGCCTAATTCGGCAGACCTATCCACCTCCTCATTCCCAAAAATTCCCATGTGACCTGGCACCCATACTAGAAGCACATGCTTCAGAGAAGAAAGCTCTTCCAGTCTTTTAGAACATTCTAACACCAACCTAAAGTAATGCCTACTTCAGCTTACTTTTTTTTGGACATGTTTAAAATTTTTATAATTAAAAAGAAAGACAGACTTCAGAGCGGACGTTTGATGAATTTCAAATCTTCGATGGAAATACACGTTTTATGGTTCTCAGAGTTTGAAAAAAGTCTTATTTTAGACAATGTGCTGTATATATGTGTCTGTGCCCTGTGTTTCGTCCTGCATAACTAAAAAAAAAAAAAAAACGGAAGTCCGGTCAACCGGAAGTACCATTTTTAGTGAATGAAGTCTTTACTTTTTTCTGGTTGTGATTGGTTCCGCAGAGCTGGAAAGCATCAGTGATATTTTCTATGATAGCCGGGCTTCTTTTTGTGGTTGGTCATCGACCGGTTTCGGGCGTTGTTCACCCATCATCAGGATGGGTTTGTCAAACAGTGTAATAACATAGATTTGCACAGAGCAAATTTACTTTTATTATACACACTTTATAAGAGTGTATAATAAACTCAAGTTTATAGAGTTTATATTTGTGTATAGTTTAGTGTACAGTATTTTTGCAATTGTTTTTTCACCATGAGTTTCAATAAATTTGGTATAGATACGCAGGACTAAGCATACAAGAGATGTATAACTTTCATTTGAATCTTCTTTTTTTTCTAAGAACATTCATTTAAGGGGGGGTTTTTGGTGAGGGAAAGAAAGCTATGCTTACCTCTAATTAAGTTTAGATTCTAATTCGTATAAGGCAACTACCATCTTAGTAAGAATTGTAAGTTTAAAAGAAATTAGTCAATAATAACTACATCATCATTTTTTTTTTTTAAGGAAAACTAATGAAACGTCCGGTGTATGGAATACTTTAGACAACAGCAAACAATTGTAGTTTAGCCATTTATTTTACATCAACATTTGATCCGTTCCAATATGATTAAACAGGCATTATAAACTGTTTTAGCATGTGCGATAGCAACATACCCATCACATCGATGGTGACTTAAAAAAAAAAAAAAAAAAAAAAAAAATCAAGTAATTGCACACTTCAACTATCACTACAAAAGTATAATGGATGTGTAAATTAATTGTCCGTCCAAAAGAATGGTTAACCCAATTTTTCCTCACAAAGCAAAGTTTCTCTGTTGCTGGAAAACCCAATATAAAGATTTAGAAAATAAAACTATAACTACTGTATTCTAAAGACTATAAATTATAATTAATTATTTAAAAGCTACAAATATAATCTAAATGGTTAATTTTATGCTTAAAAAGTAACAAAACAAAAAACAAAAACCAAAAAAAATTTGACAAAAAGCAGCTCTAATATATAGATTTAAAAGAACGCTTGAGTAAAAATAAACCAGATGTGTTTTCTAGTAGAGAGAAGTCGATCTTATTGGATAGGAATACCACTACTACTACTAAAGCTCTACTGGCAACCGTCTCAACAAAACCGGTTCAAAGCCATTAAGAAAAAAATAAAAATAAGAAAGTAAAAAGAAAAAAAAAAAAATTTATAAGAAAGAAATAAAAAATCAACTAGGCAAGTAAAAGCCTCCCCCCCCCCCCGAATTAGATGAAGAACAAGAAGAAGCAGAAGACAAGTTTTAGTAAAAAAAAAAAAGAATAAAAACGAGTGTGGAAAAAGAAGAATCGCACGCGCGCATTTTACACCACTTTGGCGGGAAACACTGTTACATATAATATAATATAATCGTCTGCTAAAAATTATAAACAATAAATTTACTTTTCAATATATTGTGATAAAACTGCATAATTAAGCGTAAAATTAAAATAAATAAATAAATTATCTAAAAACATAAAAGAAGAAAAAATTATTTGCAATATTTATTAATTACATAATTTTATGGTGAATTTGATTAAACACTAATATTTACAACAATAAATATCAATAGATTTAATTAATTTTTAACACTATAAGCAAAGCAATTACAGTTTTTACATACGTATATGTGAAATTAATAATAACAATAATAAAGTAACATTTCTAACGCCCAATTAAAGTATATTATTGTTTACAATTTTTTTTTTTTTGTTTTCTTACATATAATTCACTTAGTAAACATTTCCCCTTTTCACATTAACTTTCATAACTTTAAGATACAAAGTATTTCCTGTTTACTTTTATTAACTGGAAATATCAAAATTAAAGAAAGAATAAGATGTTTCATTTTACAAATCAAAACAAATCATGGAAAAGAAACAGTTTTAGTGAACGTATTGTTTCATTTGGAAATAAAATTAAACCGGAAATGGATAGAAATTCTAGGAAAAACAAATTCATAGTGAAGTTTAAATAATTTATTTTTTTAAATTTTTAATGGCTAAAAAAAAAAGTTCTAACATTAAAATCTAAAAAAAAAAAAAAAAAGCTATAAATAGTTTAATAATAATAAGAAATTAATAATAATAAAAAATAATAATAAGTGTCCAATGCAAAAGAGAAAGCGAAAACGAAGAAATCAAAAAAAATCTTAATAAATATAGACCGGTTATTGCACCCATTAAAATATAATAGGGCTCAATTATAAATATAATTCGTAAGATTTTATATTTGAAATTTTTTTTGTAAATAAAAATTGTATACATTAACATTAAAAATATTTTTTATTATTTTAAAGCTGCAGCAGTTGAGTTGTTTATGACAACTAAAGCTTAAGAACGTGTTTTTTATAGTAAATTTTGAACGATTTTTTTTTTTTTTTAAATCAATCCAAGGTCGTAAAAAACTTTAATAACTAAGAAATCAAAATAAACATTTTTTTTTTTAATAAACTAAAAATTAATAAAAAAAAAAAGAAAAGAAAAAAAACGTTTTATTACACAATTTTTGCTGAACCTACAAAAATGTTATTTTACCTGCTCTTGAAAGAAGGTCATCCAGATTTTTTAAAAGTTTCATTCAACCGTGGTAAAATAAACTACTATTTAGTAATAATATTAAGTAGTGGAAGTCCAGTCAAATATAAGCTTTACTAATAAATATTTAAAGCATTTTTGAAAGATAATGTTTTAAAAATTGGTTTACACCAATAAATCTATCATAAAGTTTTGACAAGGGTTTTCTGCAATCCATGGTAAACAATATCCATGTGCTGTTCTGGAAAAACATGTGGCTATATATAACTATAAATTACTTGGAAAAACAGATCTTTTTCTCGACCTTTTTTTTAATAGATGGTGAATAGATTTCTATGTAAATTATAAAAGCAATTATAAAGGTTATAATTACCGAGCGACAAACAAAGAGAATATAATGAACAGGTAAAAAAAAAAAAAAAAAAAAAATGAAATGAAACCACAGCCTACCTGTTTCAATCCATCCAGACGGCCCATTGATTTTGATCCTTGTAATGGAGCCGAAACTTCTAATCTTCTTGCACGTAACTTTTCAATTTTTCTTTTACTCCTCGGTTTCTTATCAACGCCAATTACACCACTTGTAGCATCTTCCGGTTCTGATTGTATTTCCCTAAATTCTTCTTTTAAACTACGACGTGCAGCCGGTGATTTAGCCGGCCGACGTTTTGGTTTTGGCGATGATACCGGTGATAATGTCTGTAATCTATGCACTATATGACCCAACATAATAATAATTCCAAAAAAAAAAAAAAAAAGAAAAAGGCAAACACTACATCACACGATAATATTTAAACACTTATGTTTTTTAATTTTTAAATGAACGCTGATAAACAAAATAAGAGAGGGAGCGAAAGAGAGAGAGAGAAAATAAACAAGAACTAAGCTCAAAAAACTATGAGAACCAATACCTACCAAGAAGTACTTGGCTATAGACTGTTTAGATGTGTAGACCTACCGACAAACGAATCAGTTGCCCCTACTCTTCTTGTTCATTCAAACATATACCCCCACTTTGTTTGAGACTGTAAGCTCCTAAAGTTGCGTACACTCCTGATACTATCCTCATTAGAACGATTATGATGTTTTTTTATTTTTTTATTATTATTACTACTTTTATATTTTTTTTATTTTAGCACCGAAAGCTTTCTCCCTCCTATATCTTCTTATATACATACATACATACACACACTGTCACTTACACAAAAGGGGGGAAACTTCTTTTTTGGATTCTTTGCTACTCCCTAAATGAATTAAAAGTTCAGTAAGGGGGCTCTGTAATAATATTCTTAAGGACTGATTCCTAATACTTTCATTCTTTTAAATCAGCATTAAAGTCCAGGAAATTAAAGTGGAAATATAAGAATGAAATTCAAATACGATAAAAAAAAAACTGATTAAAACCTGGTTGTTATTCCTATAACTTTTTCAAAAATTAATATTCTTAAAGAAAGGATCGAAAAGATAGGAAACATATTTCAGATTTCGTAAACTAAATTAGCCAGCAAAATAAATAATATAAGAATCGTTTCTAAAATGGTAATAACCAAAGAGTTATGGTCTTGTGGCAAATTCAGGCTCAACCGTCCGGAGGAATGAATACCTTTATATTATAATCCACATGTTAATACAATAGAGATGTAGACATGATGATGAGATGTTCTGTATATATTTGTGTATAAATCGCCCAAAATTTCAATAAGTCCACATTCATTTCTTTATAATATCTAGATTAAAATTGCGAAACTCATTGGAGACATGTATGTACATAATGTTTTAAACTCTCCATCAAAAATATAATACACAAATCATTTAAATTAAATTAAATTATCATGGATTCGTCATATTTTCTATGACACTTCTATGTAGGGGTATGGGGCTAGCAGCTTCTTCAGAAAACTTGGCATCCAATTGGGTGCCCCGGGCTAAAAACATGAATAACTCTTTTACTAATACAATAATGAAGATGGTTGATATATATATATATATATATATATATATATATATATAAACAACTACTCAGGGGTTAGCGTACTCCTAGGCAAAGAATAACAAGATCTAGTGTATCCATAGGCAAACGCTATATCATCAGCAAAAATAATTCAACAACCCCCTCAACAAATGTAATATCCAAGTGTATCCATTAAAAATTTAAAAAAAATCTGGTGTGAAACACTCACACAACTTTCACTTATTCTAGTTCTCAAAATTATAATTGACAAATTTTATAGTTTGTGTACCAAATTTAATGAAATTCGTCGAAAACTGAAAAAAACTGTTCAGTAAAAGCGCACTTCCGGTTTAGAAATTTTCTAGAAACACAGAATTTTGGCTATCTATTTATTTCTAATCAATTTTGTATGGATGATAGAATTTGTATAATAAACTACGATAGCAGTTAAGAGAAAAACATAACCCCACCACTCCTCCAAAAGTGCCCTTAAATGAATTTTCCCAGAGAAATGTTTTAAATAAAAGTTGTAGATCTTTGTGTGTTTAGTTTATATAGGAAGTTTCAAGAAAATCGTCGGAGGCATTTTTTGAGAAAATCGGGAAAAAGTGAAAAAAATCATTTAGTACAGTGACAAAGTAAACACACTTCAAGTTACCCTATTTTTTTGAAACTCGGAATTTCAACAACATATTCAATTCTAATAACCATTATTTAGATGATAGAATTTTTTAATAAACTGAAATAGCACTTTAGATGAAAACCTAACCCCCACCCCTCCCCCTAACTGCTCTTAAATGAATTTTCCAAGATAAACGTTTCAAATAGAAGTTGTAGCTCTTTGTATTTGTAATTGATATATCAAGTTTGAAGAAAATCGTCTGAGCAATTTTTGAGAAAAACGCAAAAAAGGAAAAAAAACAACTAGTAAAGTGGTACTTCCGGTTGAGGAATTTTGACAGATGACCGACTGTCAGATGCCATAGTGATACCTAAACGGAATATCAAGTTTCAATTTTCCAAGGGGTTTTTGAGCTATGCTGTTCACATGCATACAAACACACACAACACACACACACAGACCATTTGTTAAAAACCACTGTTTTGTACTCAGGGGACCTCAAAACGGATATTTCCGGTGAAAACTAGATAACGAAAATATGACACGATTACAATACTTCCTCTTACTAAGGGAGTAAGAGAAAGTACCAAAAATATTTTTCAGAAAAAAATTTATTTTGAATTGAATTGAAAAATTTGATGTTATATGGGATTGGTATTATTGACGCTATCTTCTCTATTACAATATAAAACTACTTCAAGTGCTTGCTTAGATAGGTACTTAATCCCCCACCTAAATAAAATTTGAATTTTATATATTTATAAATGTATAATGTGTTATTTTATATACTTATAAATGTATTAAAACAAGCAGAAAGAAGAGAAGGGAAGTGATTAGCTCAGTTGTAGCGCGTTGGACTTTACTCGGGGATTCCTGATTCGAGTCCAATGCTGCCCCTTGGATTTTTTATTCTTCCCAGGAGCTTCTACAGCTCTGTTCCTTGATGGACAGTGTTGCTGTGGGGTGGTTCCGCAGAGGTGCAAAGCATCAGAGATATTTTCCATGATATCCTGCTTCTTTTGTGGTCATCGAACGTCTTCGGAATGTTCACCCATCATCAGGATGTTTTTGTCAAAACAGTGCAAAGTACAAACTTACTTGATACACTCCAATTTAGTTGACACACTTTAGTGGCATCAACTAAAATTTGTTCTGTGCAAGTCTATGTTATGACACTGTTTTGACAAAAACATCCTGATGATGGGTGAACGCCTGAAACCGGTCGATGACCACAAAAAAAAAAAAGAGCAGTATATCACGGAAAATATATCTGATGGACAGTGTTGTTTGTAGCGAGAGAACACTGTCCGGAGGCTGGCAGTACACTGAGAAGGTTCCGGGTGCCAATAATCATAGAATGTTGACGCGCCCTAAATTAAATAATAATAAAAAAAGGAAGAGAAATTCGTTTGAGGGTTTCACAGTAATTTTTATATATATATATATATATAAATTTCAATTTCTCAACTTGATGTGTGCTTATTTCTCATTCTTTCAACTTAATTTTTAGACTAACTTCCTATCAATATGACCTTACTGCCTCCAAACTGAGCACCAACACCCAACTAGCCATTATTTGATTTACTTTTAACCTACAAAAATTATGATAAAATACACAGAGGTTAGAAGAGAAAGGATCATGTTCCAGTGAAATTGAAGTTTTTAAAAAAAGTACGCGCAGAAATTAAATCTTTAAAATTAGTTTAATATGATAAAAAAAATAAAGAAATAAATTTTATTTTGACTTAAAAATACTCAGGACAACAACAACAACAAAAAAACGCACTTTCACCATACTAATCAAAAGTATTCTTCAATTACTTAAATTTAAGTTGTCAATGTGGGGGGGGACTAACAGAGAGTAACAAACATACAGACTTCAACTAGCCCAGTCATGCCGAAAAAAATTTTTTTTTTTTTTTTGCACATTAAGAACTACAATTTTGGTAAGAAGAAAGCAGAGAATTATAGTAGAGTGAATATGATTAATAGCAAAATATTAAATACGTAGTATTTTATACAGTTGAACAACATTCCCCCTTCCGCAAAACAAGTTATTCACTCAGTTAACTGTGAAATTACACCTTTACTAACGTACATATATACGTACATACATACATACATACACGTGTATTTTGTAAAAACTTGTTAAAATAGTATTTACGAACTTGCCCCTACCACACTAAAAAAAAAAAAAAAAAAAAATTCAAAAGTACTCAATCAAAACTTAATCTTCATGAAAGAAATGATAGATAACAAGAATTTTTATTTTACGCACGACTAACATTTCTTAGTACCAGTAGGAAAATATGTAGTAATGATTTTCATCAAGAAAGACCGGTATTTGATTAAAAGATTAAAAAAAAAATTGCAGTTTTATTTCTATGAGGGTGAAAATAAAAATAAAGATCAAAAAGGTCACCAATTAGCATAGTGATAAAAATTTTAAATAAGCTGAGTGGAAGTATTAAGATAGAAGAAGCATTAATATTCTTTAATAGAAACTATAAGAAATATGTCCGTAACAAGTGAGTACATCAAATATATACACAGATATAATAATAATAAACTAGGAAAACACTTTATCAACAACAATACAAGTTTACCAATATCATCATACTGACCATAACAGGGAAATAATTCATTTAAATTGTGTTCGTATAATATGTTTATTTCCTATAAACATGTCGACAAGTACATAAAGTGCTTTCGCTAGTTTAATTTTATGTTTAAGCTATTTTATGTTTTTTCTTTGTTTTTTTTAGCACATTAAATATTCTGTAACAGTATATGCAAAATAAATAGTTTTTATTTAGTTAGTTTTGTTTAGCCAACAATTAATTTCCACTTAAAAAGGCATAAATGAAAATTTGATTAAATTATGAATTGTTTTGTGAAAACTGGTTCTTAAATAAATACAGGGAGCGGAAGTACCTACTTTACTACAAACATTTTTAAAATGAATATAAAATTTAACAGTTCTACGCAAGACTCGAACTGGGGAACTCCCAGTTACAAATCCACGCTCATAACCACTACACCAACACCTATCGCCATAAACTTGTAATTTATGTTCCCCTAAAATAATATAAACGTTAGAATCAACACTAATCGTCTATCGTCACAGCACTACCAGAACTATCAGACGTATTTATCGGTTTGCACAGAATTTGTTCTGTGCAAGTTTGTGTTATCACATTGTTTAAGCATAAAAATTTCCTGTTTTATGTGCGAACGCCCGAAACCAGTATTGATGTCCACAAAATGAAGCAGGCTATTGTGGAAAATATCTTTCATGCTTTCTAACTCCGAGGACCCAACCACAACAACTTATACCAGAACCCTACTGTACTTCGATTTGATTAATTAGTATATACAGTTTATAATCAATAGAGACTTTAAAAATAAAATAAAAAATGCTGATTGAAATCTTCTGTTGGGCACCCTGGTAAGTAATTTCCATAAAAGCTAACTGTGATTTATCAGTTTTTGGAATCAGTTTTTGAAACTCACAACCATACATACTCAAAATTTCTGTTTATCAGGGGGGGGGGGTGTAGAGCCAGAGGACATTTTACTTTCTCTTCTAGTAAGAGGAAGTATTACGACCGTGACAAATTCTCAAAATTCAGTTTTCACAATAATTACATGTTTTGAGGTCCACCATACCAGGGCCGATGTTTAGGAAACATCTGGCCAAGGTAAGAGTGATTAGCTTGGACTATGCCAGAAGGACGAGGAGACGGCCCACTATCTGATTATTTAATTGCGTGGCAATAGTTAAATTGCGACCTCAGGAGATAGTAACGCAACAAGATATAATGGTGAAAGCCTTGAAACTCCTCAGAAAAGGAGGGTTCACGTACTAAACCATCGGGGATGGCACAATAAGCCTATCTATGTTGCAGCAGTGCCGGGGTATAGCCCACACCCGAATGCTTAATCCAATCTAAAGTCGCTTTTTCGATTAACTGATTTTCTGCAAATTTGGAATTCTATCAATGCTTCTAATGTAAATTAAATAGATGTCAAAAACATACATTGTACTGAAGTAGTACTTTTAAAAAAAGCATAACACTACTGTTCCCAAAAAAATCAACTTTTCCAGGAAAATAGTTCAGATTAATTATATAGTTTGTGTGAAAAACTAAAAAAAAAAAAAATCTGGTGTGAAACACTCACACAACTTTCTCTTACTCCAGTTCTCAAAATTATAATTGACAAATTTTATATGTAGTGGTCTTAGTGAACCACTGAACCCCCACCAATCATCCACTCTAGCGGAGAGAAACAGCCCCTCTCGCACAGAGATGAGAGGCTCGGCGAGAGTATATATATACGAGAGAGACAGTCAGAGATTCATTCGGTTCAATTCAGTCTTACACGTCAGACATCATTCTGTTAATTCACACTCCGTACATATCGTTTAGCCACGTCAGTCTGTCAGTTCAGTTAGGTTCTAAATTCTAAAGTGTAAAGTCTTTGGTATACAGTCATATACATATATATATCAATTATATATCTCAAACCAAATCTTAAGGTGTATATCTTTCATCATCAACAACCAACATCTCCTCAAAACACCCTTACATATAGTTAGTTTGTGTACCAAATTTAATGTAATTCGTCGAAAACTGAAAAAAACTGTTCAGTAAAAGCGCACTTCCGGTTTACTAATTTCTTTCAAACTCAGAATTTTGGCCATTTATTTATTTCTAATTAATTTTCTTTGGATGATAGAATTGGTATATAAACAACTATGATAGCACTTTAGAGAAAAACATAACCCCACCTCTCCCCTAAAAGTGCTCTTAAATGAATTTTCCCAGAGAAATGTTTTAAATAAAAGTTGTAGATCTTTGTGTGTTTAGTTATTGTAATACCCTTCAAGAAAATCGTCGGAGCTATTTTTGAGAAAATTGCGAAAAAGTGAAAAAAAATCCTTTAGTAAAGTGGTAATGTAAACGCACTTCCGGTTATCCGATTTTTTTCAAACTCAGAATTTCAACAACATATCCAATTCTAATTAATATTATTCAGATGACAGAACTGTCTAATAAACTTAAATAGTACTTTATATGAAAACCTATCCCTACCCCTCCCCCATAACTGCCACTAAATGAATTTTCCCAGAGAAATGTTACAAATAAAAGTTGTAGCCCTTTGTATGTGTAGTTGATATATCAAGTTTGAAGAAAATTTGTCGGAGCCATTTTTGTGATAAACGCAAAAAAGTAAAAAATAAAACTAGTAAAGTGGTACTTCCGGTTGAGGAATTTTGACAGATAAGGTATAGTCAGATGACATGGTGATACCTAAACGGAATATCAAGTTTCAACTTTCTACGGTTTTTCGTTTTTGAGCTATGCTGTTTCACATACACACACACACACACACACACACACACACACATATACATACAGACCATTTGCTAAAAACCACTTTTTTGGACTCAGGGGACCTCAAAATGGATATTTTCGGTGAAAACTCAATTTCAAAAATTTGACAGGATTCTAATACTTCCACAAAATCGCAAAAAGCTCAAACTTTGGAATGTTTGAGTAAATTTTGAAGAAAATTCATCGTATAAGAGAAATTCGTGTGATTGTTTCACACTAATTTTTACTTTCTCTTACTCCTAGTAAGAGGAAGTATTGTAATCGTGTCAAATTTTCGATATTGAGTTTTCACCGGAAGTATCCGTTTTGAGGTCCCCTGAGTCCAAAAAAGTGGTTTCTAAGCAAATGGTCTGTGTGTGTGTGTGTGTGAACAGCATAGCTCAAAAACGAAAAACCGTAGAAAGCTGAAACTTGATATTCCGTTTAGGTATCACCATGCGATCTGACTGCGTTATCTGTCAAAATTCCTCAACCGGAAGTACCACTTTACTAGTTTTTTTTTATTTTTTGCGTTTTTCTCAAAAATGGCTCCAACGATTTTCTTTAAACATATAACATCATTTACATATAGAAAGGGCTACAACTTTTATTTGAAATATTTCTCTGGGAAAATTCATTTAAGGGCACTTTTGGGGGAGGGGTGGGATTAGGGTAACCTCTAAAGTGCTATTTCAGTTTATTACACAATTCGCTCATTTAAATAATGTTAATTAGAATTAAATATGTTGTTGAAATTCCGAATTTGAGGAAAATCGGATAACCGGAAGTGCTTTTCTTTTAACACTTTACTAAATGATTTTTTCACTTTTCGCGATTTTCTCAAAAATGGCCCCGACGATTTTCTTGAAACTACACATATAAACTAAACATTCAAAGATCTACAACTTTTATATAAAACATTTCTCTGGGAAAATTCATTTAAGGGCACTTTTAGGAGAGGGGTAGGGTTACAGCTTCCTCTAAAGTGGTATCATACTTGATTATACAACTCTATCATCCGAATGAAATTAATTAGAAATAAATAGATGGCCAAACTTCCGAGTTTGAAGGAAATCAGTAAACCGGAAGTGCGCTTTTAGTGAATAGTTTTTACAGTTTTCGACAAATTTCATTAAATTTGGTGCAAAAACTATAAAATTTGTTTGTTATAATTTTGAGAACTGGAGTAAGAGAAAGTTGTGTGAGTGTTTCACGCCAGATTTTTTTTTTAAAGCACTTTAACAACAGTAATCACTGATGGTCGAAATCTTTTTCAAAGCACTACCAGTCTTCGGGTAGTGTTTTCTCTCGAAAACCAAGGTTTTTTTTACACAATATTTTTTCGCACTTCCATTTCATAAATTAACAACAGTATCTCTGTATCTCGCGGGTAGCCTAGCGAGGGAGGGTTCGAAAGATGCCCTTAATAGGCCCCAAACACTTCTGAGGGTTGTCCAGGAGCCTAATTCAAACTTCTATGAAAGGCTGGATAGAAGGACAGCGTCTGCAATGGTGGGACAGAACACCAAGGCAGAGGCAGCCTAAACTGTTCATTATGAGACATTTGCCTAAATTTACCAGGGCCTTACTGAGCCATAGCCGAAGGGATATAAGGCTAACAGGGGGTCTCTTAACAGGACATTGTAGGCTGAATAGGCACATGCACCAACTAGCTCTTCCAGATAACGTACTCTGCAGAACCGAGGAAGAAACCCGTCGGTACACATCCTTTGTTTTTTTTTTTTTATCCTACGCCCTGCCGGGCAACTTTTTCAGCCTTACATGAGTCCATATGAGAGGAGACCATTTCCTCTCGGTCACATAGAGGGCATAGTGGTGAGTTGACGACACCTATTCTTGTTGTGGTGGTTGGTTCCGCAGAGCAGGAAAGCATCAGAGACATTTTCCGTGGTAGCTTGCTTCATTTTATGGTCAGCGACCGGTTTCAGGCGTTCGCTCATCTTCAGGATGCGTTTGTCAGACAGTGCGATAACACAGACTTACACAGAGCAAATTCAGTTTATATACACTCACTGGTCATTTTAATTGTATTTTAAAACTAAACTCTTAAACTAGATCAAAGGGAGTCATGGTCAGCTGGGTGGGAAAGGAACACATGTTGGGTTGTTAAAGGGGCAAATTTTCCTTAAAATGGAAACAACACGTGGGGGTCTAATTTTTAAACTCTGTTGTTCCCACCCAGCTAACCCTACCTCCCTTTGACCTAGTTTAAGAGTTTACTTTTAAAATACAATTAAAAAGACCAGACAGTGTATAAACTGAAGTAGCTCTGTGCAAGTCTGTGTTATCACACTGTCTGACAACGCATCCTGAAGATGGGCGAACGCCCGAAACCGGTCGATGACCACAAAATGAAGCAGGCGACCACGAAAAATGTCTCTGACACCTATTCTATACAGATGGCCTTGCAGGTAGTCGTGACCAGTAAGTAGTCTAAATGCGGCCACTGCATCTTTCCTGGGGAGGTTTGCGGGAATTCTTCTTCCAGGATCTAGCAATGAAGCCCATCTCTTCCCTTCAGCTTCTCTACTATGTTTGTCTATAAAGGAGATCGCAACTTTTAAGTTTGATCTCCTTTTTAGCGCGATCGTAGGTAAGGGAATTTTCTTCTTGATCTTTCCGAAATCCTTCCTTGGCAAGTCCGTCTGCTTGTTCATGGAAACCACAATAACAGGGGATCCATTGCAGACTAATTTTCACATTTTTATTCTTTAGAAATTGCAGTAATGCGTAATATTTTCTGACATCGTCCGATGTGTTATTCCTTAAGTCCGTGACTGCTATTATTGCGACTTTGGAATCAATTAGTATCACAACCTTCTTGGAGAGAAATCAGAATGGCTCTCATTTCTTCTTCGAAATTAGATGCTAGTTGGCCATTTTTTTTTTTTTTTTTGGTTTATCTAATTAGGCACACTGGGTCCCTGGGCTCTCGCGCATACCCGCCCGTATAGAAGCCCCTAACCTAAATGACGCCCCTAACGCAGAGTGTGATGCCCCGAAACTTAACCAAGCTAATCCTAACCTATAGGTCCCCTCTCCCAGTACTCGATATTCCTGCAGCAGGAGCAGACTATTATTCTCCAAGGCAACGTGGAACCCAACCTCCCTCTGCAAGCGCTGACGCAAATCAGAATACAGAGGGCAATCCAACAACACATGCTCACTTAGCTCCTCCTGTCCACACCTACAGCTCCCATCCCCCACCAGACCCATCCTTGCCCATTTACCGTTGAACTGTCCATGCCCCGTGATCAGCCGTGAAACCGCATATGACGCCTCGTCCGAAATAGCTTGTGAAATTTGGAAGCAAGTGGAATACACTCCCGCCCCTGCACTTCTGCAGAATTCATCGGTATACACATGTAGCTATGGAGGGGACGGATACCGTTCAGTTAAGGTCTCCAACGCGCAGAGTTTCTTTTCTTGCATAGACGACTCTTCCTTAGTTATCTCATTCATCAGAAACAAATAAAAGTCAACACACCTATTTGGATATGGCAAAATTTCCAAAAAAGGCTGGCATTTAAAAATCACATCCTTTGTGTGTGGGCCGGTCTGATGAGGACAAAGTTCCTTCACTTGGGGTCAAGCAATCCCTCAGTTTCAAGCTTCATGACAGAGCCACTTTCACCTTTGCTAGGCCTGATTAGGAGGGCGAGCTGAGAGATGTGCTATAATTTTAGAGGATCCATAATGCAGGTCGCAGTGGAATGAGGCTTGCCCTTCGCGTCTGTGAATCTAATCTAATCTGTATTCGACATCTAGTGGATTACTAAAATAAAATACTAAATGCAGATTGCTACGATTTTTTTTATTTTGTCCTGATCACATACACCCCACCCTCCACCGCACACACACACACACACAATATTTATATAATTTGCAAAAACAGTTTATAAGAATACCTCAAACATGTATATCAGTGAAAATGAAATTTGAAAATATGACAAGTTCACAATATACATCTTACGAAACATTGAAATATATCATATAAAATGTTAACTCTATATGTGGAGAGTTTCAAATGTAAACCCATCCCCTACAGTTGAAGTACAAGAGTATGTAATTCAATTATAAATGAATGAATATAACCAAGGAAACATTGTGAATGAGCTGTAATCCAACCAAGCTGGCTTACTATCCATCTACGATTACTACTACTACTACTACACTAGATGAAACAAGGTCAGGTCTATTTTTTTTATTATTTTTTTTTGTAGTTTTCTCCATAAAAGTAAACATTCAATGAAGAACTTGTACTTACAGATACATCAATATCAGACAACAACTGATAAAGGATAATTAAGAAAGGTAAAAAAAAAAAAAAAAAAAAAAAAAAAATCAAAGAAGTTACCGACCTAGATTTCCAATTTATAAAAGTTAGTTGCCCTTGATTTCTATATGCCAGAAAGAAGTAAATAAAGACGACTTTTTTATCTAATGAGGTCTAGTCAATTAAATATATATCTTTTTAGTAAAATAATTAAGAGAACTTAAATGTGCCAATAATGTTCAACATGATTTCTCAATTAAAAATCTATTATTAACCAATAATGTGATGAATTTATATCTTACACTAAGAAAAACAAAACAAAAATCTCGTGTGAAACATTCTACAATCACAAGACTTAACTGTTACTGCAAATTTACAATTCTAAATAAAACGTTTATTTTCAACTTACGAATTTTTACTTAATATTTAATTGTCTTCTATTTTTTATCAATGATAGAATCTAAAATTTAATAAAATGATCTCTTTGAGGTAAGCATAACTTCCCCCTTCAAAAATAAATTCCTCGGAAAAAAGACTTTTACTTATATAGTTAATGAAATCCGTCAATATTTTTATGGAAAACAAATCTGATGTGAGACAGACAGTCAGTCACAAGACGTTCTCTTACTGCAATCTACATATGGTTTCTTCGAACTTACCATTTTTATCTGGTATTTAATCCATCGAAGCATGCATATTAGGAACAAAAGTGGAACAAAAGTTCCTGGCCGGATTTACGGATTTTCATTCATCGTCAGAGTAAAATTTATCAACTTCATGTAGAGAGCTTTCAACGCAATGTTTCTCTATTGCACTTAACACATGTTGGTTTATTGATTGTATGTACGTGCGGGAGTTTATAAGGTTATGTTTGTTATTCAAAGGTTATGTGTGCGTGTGTGTGTTTATTGACAAAATGGTCTTATTATAAATTATGATTAGACACTAGAAAATAGTGTATAATAAATAGCATTTTTTGAAGGATACTTTATAACTGTAATAGTATCCAAAGAAGTATTCGTAACAGAAAAAGAGAGACAAAATGACAGGACCACTCTCTTGGACTAGAGTGGGAGAAACTACATAAATGCAACGACGGGAGACAGAACAGGGAACAGTTCATACTACTGAGTTCATATGGCCAATCACTACGAGTCATTATCCTTCACCACTCTACCATACTCTATCATTTCAAGTGTAAAGTCCAGGCATTCAGTGTCACTTATTATATTATACAGTGTTAACCATATTCTGTCAATTCCTTCTAACCAGACCATTTCTCTCCTTCAACAACCTCATTATATAACTAAATTTTAATCGTGGTGTTATGGACCTTAGGGGTACCTCAAGGATCAGTGCTGGGACCTATACTATTCATAATGTATACCAATGATTTGGCAGCAACTCTAGGTGGATCAATGATCAACTACGCAGATGATACAACGCTAGTTTGTAGCGGGAAATATGTTTATTAAACAGATGTTGTCTTTAATGGCTAGAGCATGAACCTGGTTCTCTTCCAATGGCTTAGTGCTGAACCATGATAAAACACAGTCTATCACTTTCAGCCTTAAGAAAGGAGAAGGAAGAAATAACAAAGTGTCTATAAGGTTCTTAGATTTGATTCTGGACCGGAAACTTCAATGGAAGTCGCATGTTGACCACCTGGAGAGCAAGCTTAACAAGCTTACATTTCTGTTTAGGAGAGTTGTCTCAGTCCTCGAAAAAGAACCTCTTCGTATGATGTACTATGGCATGATCCACCCATTGCTGAGCTATGGTCTGATACTATGGGGTTCGGCAACAAGCGCAAAGAGGATATTTAAAATAAAAAAAAGAATCGTTAGAATAATGTCAAAAGCAAAAGACCTAGCGATTCTTGTCATCCTCTTTTTCAACAGTGGAAGATATTGCCTCTTCCTTGTCAATATGTGCTGGCATGTCTTATGGAAATAAAAGACAATATAATATGCTATGCAACTGCAGAAGAAAAGACGCACTACTAACTTAGGAATCATAAAGATCTTTTGTTGCCAAATATTAGGCTCAATACAACAAGAAGCTCTTACCAGAATATAGGAGTCCAGCTGTACAACCACTTGGAAGAAGACATTAAGAATCTTCCAAGCGATGAATTCAAGAAAAAGATAAAAACTTTGCTACAGGGAAAGTGTTATTATAGCTATCATGACCTTTTTTAAAGACAATTTTTCTTGAGTTATTATAACAATGTTCTAAAATTTATGACGTTCCTATATCTGATTATGTCAAATTTTACAGGAAATAAAAAATATATTATTATTATTATTATTATTATTATTATGTATGCTCAGTGTTTTATCAAGTCATTTTTATTAGGGGGGGGAGATAAGTAATTTCAGTAGCAAACTGTACTAATAAGAATAGATAGTTAAGGATAGTTAAAAACTTGTAGAAATAATAAAAACTATAAAAAATCCTCGCAAGGTACTCTTCTTCCTTTGGCACTACGGCCCTTGTAGGACCTCGGCCTCCTTAAGCAGATTAGACCAGCCCTCTCGATCTACTGCCTTTCTTCTCCATTGGCGAACCTGCATTTTTTGGAGGTCATCCTCCACATCTTGTAGCCAATGGAGTCGCGGTCTACCCCGTAGTCTTTTCCCCCCAGGATGTCCTTCAAAAGCTTTGCGTGGGCCTCTACCCGATCCATTCTTTCTAGGTGCCCCAGCCATCTCAGTCTTCCGACTTTGATAGCGGTCACCAGGTCTACATCCTTATAAAGCTCCTTGAGCTCGGTGTTCCTTCTACATCTGAAGGTTCCATTGTCAACTACAGGTCCGTAGATAGTTCTAAGGACCTTTCTTTCCCAGCAATTTAGCCTATTTTCATCCGCCACCGTCAGCGCCCACGTCTCCGAGCCATACATAACAACCGGTCTAATAATCGTCTTATAAATGACCGCTTTGGCCTGCCTGGACAAGTTTTTGTTCCGGAGCGTTTGTCTTAGCATGCCCATGCATCTATTCCCAGCTGCTATTCTGCTCCTAACATCGTGGCTCACCTCGTTCTTGGATGCAAGGGTAGCTCCCAAATATTTAAATTCCCTCACTCCTTCGAAACGGTGTTGCCCAACTTGTAGCTCTCTAAATTGCCTGGCTCTTCTCGTAGTCACCATATACTTGGTTTTTTTGAGCGTTGACAATCAGTCCATTCTCTGCAGCGTTATCCTCTAGTTCCATAAAGGATGATTTCAGTGACGCTGCGGACCGAGCTATAAGTGCTATGTCATCCGCATAGGCGAGACACTGCACTAGGCGATTGTATGTATTGCCACCTTATAGTGACAACGTATTTCTTATCGCCACTTCCAACACCAAATTAAAAAGAAGCGGTGACATTGGATCTCCTTGTCTTAGGCCCACGTTTACGGGAAACTCCTGGGATAAATTATTCTGCACTACTACCTTGGATACAGTGCCTGTCAGCGTCATATTAATCAATCTAATCACCTTCGCAGGGACATTAAGGTTCAGCAAGCACCTAATGAGTCCAACGCGCGATACATTGTCGTAAGCCATTTTAAAATCCACATATAACTAGTGGAGGTCTAAATTGTTTTCGTAGAATTTTTCAAGCACTGTCCGCATGGTGAATATATGATCTGTTGTCGACCTTCCCTTCCTAAACCCACTCTGATAGTCACCAAGTACCTGTTCGGTTAATAATGCAATTCTTGCTGTAAGTAGGCTTGCCAGGATTTTGTACACTGTACTTAAGAAAGAGATTCCTCGGTAGTTCGAACATTTTAAGCGACTGCCTTTTTTTATGTATTGGGATAATCAAGGCCGTTTCCCAATCCTTTGGCATTTTCTCTTGTAACCACACTTCAAGAATCAGCTCATATACCATCTGCTGAAGCGTTTCTCCTCCATATTTCAACATTTCACAAGTGATACCGTCTTCTCCAGGAGATTTGTTTCCACTCATTGCCTCCAAAATATAATCAAAGTCCTCCCTCGATGGTGGCTCCGCATCGTCAGCCAATGGTAACTCTTCCTGGGTAATTCTTCCTTCTGACACCGGGCCCAAAACCTCTCGGAAGTATTCCATCCATCTATTCAAAATGTCCTCTTTACCAGTTTTTAACTCTCCCAGCAAGGTTAATACAAGAAAATATGTAAGTAAATTGATATGTAAGAAGGTTTTGGCAGCAAACGGCAAAATGGGGGATGATATTAAAATAAATAATAGCGGAAATCAAATATATTCGATTTTATTTATCATACCTTATTTTTAAATGATATTAATTTATGTTTATTTAAACATTAAGAATAATTTATAAATTTTGACTTTCTCCCCACTCCTAGTAAACAGGAAGTATTACGATCGTGTCAAACTTTTGAAATTGTGTTTTAACCGGAAATACATGTTAAATAAATGATTATTTTTTTTTTCTTTAATCTTCCTCTACTATCTTTAAACATAAATAACTATAACTTTTATTTGAATCATTTTCCCGACGAAAATTTGATTTTTTAATAGTAGAGTGCCACTTCGTAGGGAATGCATTAATCTAAAGGGCCACTTCAGTACAATATAATGGTTTTACCACTTATATAATATCAATATATATATTAAAGGTATTGCTATAATTCCAAATTTGAAAAAAATAAGTTTATCGATAGACGCGACTCTACAGAATAGGTTTTTTTTTTAAGTTTTTTGATATTTTCTTGAGAATAGTTAAAACAATTTTCTTAAATTGTATTAACTAAGAGAAAGTAAAGTGAGTAAAAGAAAGTCAAGTGAAAAGTCGATTGAGTTTCACATCACATTTTGGTTTTGTTTTTCTTTTTTTACCTTGTTTTAAATAAAATATAAATATAGGGAAAAAAATGTAAGGACATTAAGTTAATAAAAATAAAAAATTGATTTTTGTTAAATCCAAGCTCATAGAGAGCCCCTCGTGAAGTCATTTCTCGGACTCTTAAGTAGGTGGTTGATGGGGGGAACCCGGCAAAGTTAAGGGGACTCCTGCATTATAATATACTAACTGTTACATAGCAAAAAACATGACTTACTATACTCATCTGTTACATAGCACAAAACATGACTTACTATACTCACATAAAAGTGTTCCATTAATGGCATTCACTTACCTGAAACAAAAATAAAATAATAATATTAAAATAAATGACTTAGAAAGTTACCTCCCAAAGGCAAGTATCTCAAATAGCTTTAAAGATACAACATAGGGAGGAAAACAAGATGTCGGAAGCGATTGGTAATAAATTTAATTTGCCTAACAGTATAATGTTTTAGACCAAATTAAAAACTAAGCAAAATTTAAGTCCTGTACACTACGAGATGGTGCAAATATGGTGATTTTTAAGTTGTCTGATTGATCTATATAATTTTTTAGTGACTGGGAAAAAAGATCTGAAAGAAAAGCTATCTTTATTGAAGTCTTTCACTATCGGCATGGAACGGTTATGAGATATTGTAACAGCAACACTTCATCTTTAAGTCAAAAAATCTGTCTCTGAAAGATCTAATACAAAACTCTTGGAATTAGATATGTAGGGGTAGTGAACCCCCACCACTCATCCACTCTAGCGGAGAGAAACAGCCCCTCTCGCAAAGAGAGGAGAGGCTCGGCCAATATATATAAAAATAATGCAATGATTCCAAAATTTTTCTACCTTGTACAGCATAATAGTACATAAGAAATTAGGATTAATTTTCTATTATTCTAGGCTCAACTTATTGGAGAATATTCAGGTGTTTTCGTTGAAGCTTGTGTTGGATACTATCACAAACACTGCGGTATTAATAAAACTGTTTAGAGTAGACGAACGCTTATCAAAGATGAAATAAAGTACACTCCTCTTATATTAATTTCTTACAGTATAACTGTAGGTTAGATAGGAAGGTAATAACAAAACCAAAATATATATTTCAGTGGCGTATGCTGGACAAAACATAAGAGTGTGCTTTGAAGTGGGCATCTTCCCAAGAAATTCCCATAGAGTGTCGGAAGTTTCTCCCAATAGTTGTTGTACAGGAAAATTTTGGTGGTAGTCCTTATATATTTCTGATGATGCAATCAATGGAAAATATTCTAGTTTTTCAATCTGAGAAAATCAAAAGATAATTTGATTAATTATTCAATCTGTTATTCCTTAATATAACCGCCGATAGTGATTTTCTTGTTCAGCTCTAACTATACAATGACGATTTGATCTGAACTGATGAATTTCATTACTCTTATCTAGAGCACAGTTCCAAACTGATGAAGAAGACTGTTCTCTGCCATGTTGTAGTTGAGATTTTGTATCATTTACTCTTTTGTTTCAGCACAGAATATCAAAATCTTTAGATTATACAAGATGTCAGAATATGGCCTAAATCTATCTAGATTTCATCAAATCATTCCATATTTCATTAGATCTATCTATCTACCTAACATGCCCTTGTCAACCACATTAAAATTCAAAAACTCAAATGTCTTGATGATGAAAGGAAATCTGTCGAAATGTAGATTTTTGATGTAAACCAGTCCAGTTTATTAGCCTGACTTCACAAATTCCAAAACAAGAATGTTAATTCTTGGCCTAAATTTACTTAAATCCTCAATTGTGTCAGAATGATGTAATGTTAGTTGCATCTAACACTTAGGGGGAAGTGAATCACTTCCTCAAGGATCTTAGCGTTCTTCTACATATCCCTAACCACATATCAATACTTGTACTGTCACATCAATACTTCACATGGGTAGTTGATACATGCAACTGCATATCCAGTGACAACAATCAGCACACTTACCTACCGTACCGCAACAGAGATACAATAAATCTTTAGGTCGCAGTGGGTTTGGCTAGTTATGCAAACATTTATTAATCAAACATCTACATAATTATCTATGTAATTGTCCTCAATTCTGTTACGGTTTTTTTTGTAGGCAGGATTCAGCCTGCTTATACGCGACTCTTTGTAAATTTGAGCCTGTTAGCCACACCAGATTTTTTTACTTTCTCTTACTCTTAGTAAGGAGGAAATATTGTAATCGTGCCAAATTTTCGATATCGACTTTTTTACTGGAAATATACGTTTTGAGTAGAAAAAACGAAAAATCGTAGAAAGTTCAAACTTGATATTCCGTTTAGGTATCATCATGGGATCCGACTGTAGGTTATCTGTCAAAATTTCACAACCGAAAGTACCACATTACCGAATGGTTTTATTCACTTTCTTGAAAAATGGCTTAGCCGATTTTCTTTAAACTTGATATGTCAACTACACATACAAATAGCTACAACTTTTATTTAAACATTTCTCCGGGAAAATTAATTTAAGGGTACTTTTGGGGGAGGGGTAGGATTAGTTTTCCTCTAAGCTGCTATTTCGGTTTACTATACAATTCTATCATTTAAATAATATTAATTAAAATTAAATATGTTGATGAAATTCCGAGTTTTAAAAAAAATTGGATGACCGGAAGTGCGTTTTTACTGAAATATATTTTTCAGTTTTCTCCTGATAATGTCATTTAAGGGGGCTTTTGGGGGAAGGGTGGGGTTATATTTTTCACTAAAGTGTTATCATAATTGATTATAAAAATTTCTACCATCCAAACAGAATTAATTAGAAATAAATAAATGACCCAAACTACAAGTTTCAAGAAAATTAATAAACTGGAATTACGCTTTTACTGCTGTGTGAGTGTTTCACATTAACATTTACTAAATATAAACTTTTTTTCTTACTTTAGAAATATATGACATTCTATAAAATAAATTAGAAAGTTTTTTTTACTAAAAAAAAAATAAACTTTATTATAAATATAATTATGGATAATATAATCTAAAAACCCTAAATGGCCTATAATTAGAGTTGATTTTGAATCATTTAATGATCTTTAATATAGTTTGTATATCAAAATGAAAGTTTCGCACAGTTTTTTTGTAAAAAAAGTGACAAGTAATAAAGAGTAAATAAACTTGAAGAAAGATTAATAAAAAAGAGAACTAAATTGGCGCCTAAAGAGATTAATTTAGAAAAATACAGAATTATTTGTAATTAATATTTAACCTGGTTTACTTTTAATATAAATCACTATTTAATATAAATAAAGATGGGGACGGTGAATTCAAATATAACGTTTTAAAGGTTATTTTCATTAAGAAAAAAAAAAATAGTTTGGAGGCGGAGAAACTTATCAATTCTTACTTTCCGACTATAACTCTTTTTCGATGCTACTCTAAGTGGTTACCCTCATCAGTCTACTATATCTCGATATTTTGTTGTTAGGCTGGCAATTGACTTACCTAAGTTATTTCCTTTTTTTTTTTGGGATATAGAGCTCAATGAAATTCTGTCACTTTGAAGTCTATTTCTACATCTAAAAAATTTATACATCTAAGAAAAGTTCCAGGAAGGCAAGAGAGTTTTCCAATAACCACGTCTGGAGGGGGGGAGCGGATTGTGCACCGCAATTGCTGTGTGTGAGTGTGTAGTTAACATAATACAAAAAAATCTGGTGTGAAACACTCACACAACTTTCTCTTACTCCAGTTCGCAAAATTATAATTGACAAATTTTAATAGTTTGTGTACCAAATATAACGAAATTCGTCGAAAACTGAAAAAACTCTCTAGTAAAAGCGCACTTCCGGTTTACTAATTTTCTTGAAACTCGGAATTTTTTGGCCATCTATTTATTTCTAATTAATTCTTTTGGATGGTAGAATTGTATAATAGTATGATAGTATTGTATGATAGCACTTTAAAGAAAAACATAGCCCCACCCCTCCCACAAAAGTGCCCTTAAATGAATTTTCCCAGAGAAATATTTTAAATAAAAGTTGTAGATCTTTGTATGTTTAGTTTATATATGAAGTTTCAAGAAAATCTGCGGAGCCATTTTTAAGAAAATCGCCAAAAAGGTGAAAAAAAAAATCGTTTAGTAAAGTTTTAAAGTAAACGCTTTTCCGGTTATCCGATTTTTCACAAACTCAGAATTTCAACAACATATTCAATTTTAATTAACATTATTTAGTTGGCAAAATTGTTTAATAAATTTGAAATCCTTAGAGGAAAACCTAACCCCCACCCCTCCCCCAGAAGTGCCTTTAAATAAATTTTCCGAATGAAACATTTCAAATAAGTATTGTAGCACTTTGTATGTGTAGTTGATATACCAAGTTTGAAGAAAATCGTTGGAGCGATTTTTGAGAAAGTTGCAAAAATGTCAACAAAAAAAAACTAGTAAAGTGATACTTCCGGTTGAGGAATTTTGACAGATAATGTACTGTGAAATGCCATGGTGATACCTAAACGGAATATTAAGTTTCAACTTTCTACAGTTTTTCGTTTTTGAGCTATGCTGTTCACATAGATACATACATAACACACACGCGCACACACACCCACACGCAGACCATTTTCTAAAAACCACTTTTTTGGACTCAGGGGACCTCAAAACGGATATTTCCGGTGAAAACTAGATAACGAAAATTTGACACCATTACAATACTTCCTCTTACTAGGAGTATAAGAAAATAAGAAGTTATTAAACTTCAACAATCTATATAATGTGTAGCGTTTTAGTTTTATTACTTTCAGTATTTATTGGTATTTTAGAATAATAGGTATAAGCAGTCGAAATTATAATGTTTTTTTTTTTTATAATAGATACACGTGTGTATTACGTTGAAATATTGAAAGGAAAGTTACTATATGTATGTATAAAATAGGCCGACAGCATTTTATTATTACATTTTTTTCTCACAGACCAGAGGTCAATAATATCTTAGACGAAAAAGTAGCTGCATAGTCTTGTTATAGTGTTGCGCCGACGACAGAAAGTGAAATACTAAGTAATTTACGATCAAAGATTTGTTTAGTAAGTAGCAGGGAGGTGCGGCATTAAAAAATATAGGACACAGCAATATGTTTAGACGGTAAAAAAAAAAAAATAATAAAAAAAAAAATAGGTATAAAATGAAATAAAACTTTTTGAACTATATCTTGTTTTATTATAATAAAAAAAATAGAGTTTGAAATTTTACGCTTACTTTCTTTCAATGAATTGAGTTGAACAGTATTAGGTTGCTTGTAAACATACTATAACGTAATCTATGATATTTATTATCTTTATTGCATCTTCTTGTTATATTTTAAAGAATGATTAAATAGTCAATTATATAAAGATTATTAATTATAAATTCGAAGTCAAAAGTGATGTGAGAACTCGGTGTTTATTCTTCAATATTTTTCAATATTTACATAAATTTTCCATATACCATATATTATAATAACCGTGCTAATATCGCCATTATTTAAGTCCAAACCTTATTTATTTTGGATTTAATTAAATTAAGTCTTCAATTTATCCTATCCTAGCTGGTGTTCCTCAAAGAAGTATCCTAGCTCCTTTTCTTTACACCATCTATACGGCTGACTTACCAACCCATCCTTATACATCTATACACACCTTCGCCGATGACACAGCAATCCTATCCTCAGGTTCTGACCCCGTCCTCACAATTCGTAAATTACAAGCCCATCTTCGTATTATAGAAAATTGGCTTACCAAATGGAGAATCAAAATAAACCCTACTAAATCTAAATATATTGTTTTTACCCTCAACCGTAAAATCCTTCCTCCGGTCTACATACACAACAATCCTATACCGCCTGCAGATCATGTGAGATATCTTGGATTATACCTGGACAAAAGACTTACATGGAATCCTCATACTCGACTGAAAAGAAAAGACCTCAACACCAGATACCGACTACTCTCTAAACTACTTGACAAACGTTCAAAAATAACTTTACACAATAAAATAAGACTATACACTTCTCTCCTTATGCCGATATGGACTTACGGACTAGAACTCTATGGGCTGCCAAAAAATCAAATCTAAACCGCATACAAACCTTACAATCTAAAATTCTTCGCCGAGTAGCTAACGCTCCTTTTTATGTTTCAAACCTCACTCTACATACTGATCTCAAAGTTCCATTCGTAGCAGACCTTGCTAAATCCCGTTACATCAAGTTCCACGAAAAGCTCAGATCGCACCCGAATCCACTCGTACAGCACCTTTCTTCCCGTTCACTTCCCGGACATCCAGTCCGACGGCTCAGGCGCCGATGGCCACGAGATCACTTGAATTAATGTTGGCCACCACTGGATGACCAACATTCACGTTAAATTTATACTTCTTCTCAACATATTTACTTGTTGTGCAACATAGTTACACAGTTGTAAATTTCAAATAAAAAGATATAAAAAAAAATAAAAAATTAACTGCCCTATTTAATTAATTAAGTCTTTATTTTATACAAAAAGAAATTATTAAATTTAAAAAAAAAAATACCGATGCCGCAATAGACCATGAAGGGGTCAAAGCTTGCCAGACGGTGATTTTTATTGGGAGACATGTGATAGCGCACGCCATGGTTCCCTCGCCGTTTAGTACTGATTTTCGCTACCATGGTGCGCTACCAACTGTAGCTCTTCCTACTTATTCTCATGATGCTCTGGGTCGACAATGCGACTTTGCCCTCACGGGAATCGAGCCCTGAATTCTTGGCACTAAGAAGGCGAGTGCGCTAGCAACGCATGTGGTCAAAAAGTAAGTAATTATACCATCACTTATTTGTGTAGAATACAAACAGAACAATTTTCTTTAAACACTTGAAGGACAACAGCCTGGTCTTAAAAACCTTAGAGGAATCCTTGTTTACATTTCTGTTTATAAAGAAAATATAAACAAATAAATAAAACAAAATAAAATAAACATTTAGTCAAAAATTAAATAATTATAATTAAAAATAATAAAAATTGTTAATTTATGATAATGCTGAATAAATTAATATAGAAATTCATAAACATAAACAATATATGCTACAATGTTAAATAAAGCCATTTTGAAAGATAAATAAACAAATACAAACAAAAATAAGGAAAATTAAATAAATGAACAGAAAATATAAATGAAATACTAGGTTTTACTTAATAATCTTTAATTATTCAAATTCTGCACAGGTTTTATGATAGCTCAGTAGTAAGTTATGAATGAAGTATTGGCTAATTCTTGCGTAAATTTTTCAATAATATCTTCTATCGTAAATTTGTCTGTCTTCTGGAATACGATCATCAGTGTGAAATTTAAGTTGATACTTTAGCAAATCAAACTTGTTCGGCCACTTTTGAAATAATATCAAGCCATTTGTAGATTCACGTACTTATAATTCATAAAACGTATACCAACCCATATTGCTTTATGTATTCGGAAATAAAATTGCAGATAGTTTTCTCTTCTTCAGAAACTATAAATCGTAACACTGAATGCTGTTCTTCTAAAGTGCAACTTTCTAGAGGTTAGAGGTCTTGCCATCGCCGAATGATTAATAGTGGTTTTATGTAAATTAAGACAGTGGTCAGTTTTTTTTTTTTTTAAACTGTGAACGCAATGCCAAATATTGAAAGTATCATTGTTCTTATATACATAGTTATTCTTTGATTTACAGTTCTTTGTCTCTTAATTAATGAATGATACTCTTAGATAGTCGGTCTACTACAAGGATTCTACAGTTAAAAATCAAGTGCGCGTGTGCATGTGTTTGATATTGAGCTAGAATTACACTAGAGGTAACCTAAATGACAGTGGCGGATATACTGTGTTGTTTTTGCTGTTAGACTGCAATCAGCCAAGTCTTTGAAGCTAAGAACATCATTAGACTGATGAAATTCTCTTTGTGTTTGATAGCATTATTACATTATAACATTGTTTGATTCATTACACATGACAAACATGGCGGCTCAAACATGGCTCATATATCTCAAAGTGGAGTAAATTCACAAATAAGCAGTAAATTAAAATTTAATTTATTACAGTGTTCACAATATTGTACATTCAAAGTATGTCGGTGTATTACAGTGTATATATATATATATATATAACTGGAGTTAAAGTATAGATTAAGAATCTGTCCAGAAATAATTTGGTAGAATCAGTCCTGATTTCACCTAAAAGATTTCCTTTACGAAAAGTATACAAAGAAAATAATATAAGAATACTTATTTAAAAAAAATAAAGTACTTCCTTATTAATTGTCTTCAATGTTACATCAATGGGGTGCCACAATAGATCCCATGGTAGTCCTACATCAATGGGAACAATCTAAACTTAATAAAACCATTTTTTCGGGAGGAAAGTATAAATTTATCCCTTCCCAAAATTCCCATAAATAAACTTACTTGGAAAAAGTTTCAAACAAAAGTGACCAGCTAATTTTTTAATGGGATTAGAATTATTAGGATTCGAAGAACCAAGGATCTGAATCATAGTTATTCCCTACCTAGGCCATAGTAGGAAGGGAGAATTCCATATATAACGAGGCGAGTTAGCCTACAGAAGATTTTTTTTTTTGTTGGAACAGTAATCGACACCAGTCAGTCAACGTTATTCCATGTACTTTCTACATCTCAGCCAGTCTGTCTCTCTTTCTTAATTATTCTTTCGCTACCTTATTCTCAATATCTTATAACCAGTACAAAGTCCTTGCAATTTACACATCAGCACATCTACAAGTTTATTTCTTTCTGTGAAGTGCATGTTTAAGAGCTGAATGCGCTGTTCTACCTCCTTCCATCAACGTCGCAGCAATAACTGAAGAAGCAAGTGCTAACGCAATATGGCCGTATGAACGGATTTTAGCTCGGAATTTCCCGTTTCCGTGGGAACTTCGGAATAGAGATTCTTATAAGTAGTTGAGAAAGAGGTTCAGACAGTGAGCCACCATTGCAACGCGTCTGAGTCTGTCCAATTCTGCCAATCTCGCGAAACGCTCGGAGAAGTTCCCGTTTCTATGGGAACTTCGGAGTAAAAAGTATATATAAACACTCTTATATAGAAATGTGTGAAAATTTCAAGTCAATCCATCGTCTACTTTTCGAGTTTTGCGGCCACAAACATACGGATGCTGAATTTTTATATCTATAGATAATTCATTTTTAATTAAGATTGCCTATTTTTTAGGTATTATTTTTTTTCTTTATTGTAATATTTACACTATTTTTTATTATTGAAATGTAATAATCTTTTTTTTTTATTTCTTTCTTTTGTAATTAATTGTTTTGATGGCTTTAATTAAGTTTGTTAAATTATCTTTAATTTTTTGTAAATATGCAACAACTCCACTGTCATGTACTTATTGTATGAAATAAAAAAAAATATTAAAAAAAAATAAATTATTTTTCTTAATACTTCAAATATGTGACCAGACCGCCAACGCCAACGCGCTCTAGTAAGTACAGATCAATTTTGCACTCCTATAGAACAAAAATTTTCCTTTCAAATTGCCACAAACTACGCAACTAAACTAAGATTAGTGTTTCATAGTAATTTGCATTGTAACTATTGATATTCCACTTGATAATGTGCTCGTTCATATGGACCAGCTGCAAATATTCGTATGCTGCCTGGAGATTCCTGGTGAATATCGTTTATTCACCAATAAATAACAAATGCCATAAATATTTAAAAATATAAACAGAGAACAGAAATAAATAAATGACCATTTGAACACACTCCACTTTAATGTAATTAGTAATGATTACTCTCACAATTTTTTCTAGTTTTTAACTTGTAAAATGGTAGCCTAATTATTTATTTATTATTCATTTTTTTTTTCGGACATCATTTTAATCTTCGCATATTTATTTCTGTAAATGTCTTAATTAGAGTTTAAAAAAAAGAAAAGAAGAAGATCCTAGAATCAAATTAGCCTTCTACATGAATACCTCCATTTTAGAAAATTAGGTAATCCTTAATGTTTATAAATTAAACATTATATAATCCATGTCCTTAATGTTTTCTTCCCCAAACTATTAGTTCTTCGGCATCTATTTCACCTTATCTTGACATAATTTTCTTTCAGAATATTGAAGGAGAAAAAGTATTTAAAACTTTGTTTGACATTAATTATAAGTGATTTCTTGCCTTTTAAAATTTCGAAATACTTTTTATTCCATCAACTTAATAATTCTCACAACTTGATCTTTCTATGTTTTTTAGTTTATTTTGTTTAAATATACGCTTTGAAAGTTAAGTAGGTATATTTTTATTAAGTAATTGCTTGATGGTAATCACCCGGTATTATTTATATAATACGTTTGTCATATAATCAATTAGGTTTGAATTAATTTTCTTTACAGTAGATCTGTATTTTGTCTAGTTATAAAGTTTAAACCTACACATTTTCTATTAATTTATTGTTCTTGCTTCTGATAGCTAATTGTGTCCCTCTATACACAGTTGTTTCTTACCTCCTTGAAATCCTATGTCTAGTTTGAATTATATTGAAAACCGGGGAGGGCAAAGTCTTATTCCACTTCGACCTGCATTGAGAGATCTACTGCGGATCCCCTAGAATTATAACACAACTTTCAGCTTCGCCCTCTTAATCAGGCCTAGCAAAGCTGAAAGTGGCCTAGTCATCAAGCTGGTGGCTTCGGGATTAGTTGTCCCCCGTGGAAGAAACCTTGTCCTAATCAGACCGGCACACACACAAAGGATGAGTACCTAGGTTTCCTCCTCAGCCTTTCAGAACCGGCATAACGCGTTATCTGCAAATAGTAATTGGAGCATGTGCCTACTGAGCCTACAATGCCCAGTTAGAAGACCCACTATTAGCCTTATCTCTTTTCGTCTATGGCTCATTAGATCCCTGGTAAACTTAGATAAATGTCTTTTAACAAAGAATTTAGGCCTGCCTCTGCCTTGGTGTTCTTTCCCACCGTTGTAGATGCTGGTCTTCTATCCAAACCTTGTTAGAACTTGAATCAGGTTCTTGGGCAACCTGAAGGAGAGCTCGGGGCCTATAAAGGTATCCTTCGAGCTCTCTTTCGCCAGGGCGTCCGCTTTTTTCGTTGCCTGTCCCGACACCCAGGCGATGTCAGCTTATTTCGAGCATCCAGCTCGGTTAGGGTGCCACCAGTCTTGAGACTATTTGGTGTGAAGAAAGTCGTTCAAGGCTGTCTGACTATTATATAAGACTGTTGGAGTATATAGCCACTATCGTACCCTCCAATCCTTGCCTTATAATCTCCTTAGCGCAGAGTTATAACAACATGACTTCAGCCTGAAAGACCGTGGCGTACATCCCTAGGCTGGCCTTAATCTTAACTTTAGCCCTGCCCCCATAGATCCCAGCTCCGACTTTAGTCGGACGCTTTGAAGCCATGTGTATATCTAGTTGCCGGTATTCATCACTGTTCGGTATAACAATGTGGAAGTTCCTTTCAAAATAAAGTTTGAGAATCATTCTAGCCAAGTACATAGTCAGCCTTAACTTCCTCATTATCCTCTGGGTAACACAATCATGTCTAGAGGGTGGCTGCCCCTGCAAGAGCCTATGAGTTTCCATTCTGGCTTCACCCCACGTCTAATCTTGAAAGGGTATTTTGCAAAAATGTCTTGGATTATGAGAAAAGTCGTCTGATCACAAAATTCAATTCACGATATTTGTACATATCGAATATTTTACTCAGTTCTTAAACGGATAAAGAAGTAGTTTCGTAAACGAAAACTTTGAAAGAAATTTAGATAAAAATATTCAAAGTATTTAAAAAAAAAAGAAAAGAAAGAAAAATAAAACGAAATAAACAATACATTTCCAAATAGAATAGACGTTATTTTTCATACTCCTACGTAATAATAATAACAAATGTGTGTGACCAATAGGGTTCTAGAAGTTTTATTTTATTTCTATTAGATAGTTTACTTTTAGTACTGTAAGGTGTTGGTGGTAGAAGGTTGGAAGGAGCAGACTGTTAAGATTCATGGGCCCCCAGGTAGGCCCCACGGGTCTAGTGTCTTGAAAAACTATAGCGGCATTACTAAGAACTCATTTCATCCCTTTCTAGTTATTAAATAACTTGGCTATTCACTATTATACAATACGTATATGTATATATATATGACATACATACAAAACTAAATCAACCCTGGGATGCTGTAGTTAAAAAATAATTTACATCCCCTTTTTTATATGATGCTGCTGCTATTAAATATTACCCAACACTAAATGCTTAGCAGGATATTAAAAAAGAAATGTTCATGTTTACGGTTATGGTTATTGTACAGATTATAACAGATAGGTCGCATTCAAGTACGAGCACTCTCTGTCGACCATTTGAAGAAGAAACTTCTCGTATCTTTTCTGATTATAATTTTTCATGCTTCTCTGCGCTAAACTATGAATTTTTTTTTTTTTTTTTTTTTACTTTTTTACCTTCTCAGAAATAACAACTTGTAACCAACCCAATCTTTGCTAAAAGCTCTGAATTCTGTATTATAAAAAAAATATAACTGTAACTGTAAAAAAAAAAAAAATTACTGTAATTAACTTAGTGTAATGAGATCCGGAATCATTAAAGATTCATAGGATCCGAAGAGCGAAGAAGCAGACATCAAATGAATAAAACGTTAGTTACAATCCCACCTAGGCCAGGCTAGGGAGGGAGAATTCTATTCATATAAATAGAGCGACAGCAAAACAGTTCAAGAAAGTTTTACTACAGTTTCACAATATTACATCCAGCCAGCAACCTATCTACTTACTTTCTTATTTACTCAGCCAGTCTGTCTCTTTATCATTCTCTCGCTATCTAACTACTTCTATTTTACTGTAAATTCCTTGCACTTTGTGTTTTCTATTTATTATCCAGCGTTACACCCATTTATTATACCCATCCGCTTTCCTAGTCAGTTATAAACTTTGACACATCCAATTTCTGTATATCACAAGTTAAACTGTAGTTTTCAAGAAATTCAAATAGAATAATGTTTGTAAGTACACTTCTTATGTTAGATTTCCATATTTTACTCTTTATTGTTTAAATTTTAATAGTTAAGGTGTGGTTATTTCTGATTTACAAAGAGAATTTTTTCTTTCCAAAGAAAACTTCAAGTTTAAAAAATATTCCAAAGCCGTTTTTAGTTTTCCTGTTAAGACATTCTCTAAATGGCCAATACCGGTTTCTCCCCTAGAAACATCTTCGGAAAATAATAATCGGAATTATATATATATATATATATAAAAAAATTTTTTTAATTTAAGGCGCGTCAACATCTATGGTCATTGGTGCCCGGAGCCGGGGGGGGGGCAATCAGTGCACTCCCGGACTCCAGACAGGGTTCTCTCGTTACAGACAACACTGTCCATAGTACTAATAAATTATTGAAGGTTAACCAATATTAAACACTCATATCTTTACCTACACAGATGACACAGACATCCTTTCCCCACATCCCGATACTGTCCTAAGCACACATAAACTTCAGCAACATTTGTAATCCCTAGAGAAATGGTTTTGCAGATGGAGAATGAAGGTTAACGTCCCAAAAAGCAAAAATATAAAAATATTCACTCTAAGACGTGCCATTTGTCCTCCAGTTCATATAAACCACATCTTATTACCATGCCTTGGTACAGTTAAATATCTAGGAATCTATCTAGACAAACGCTTGACAGATGCTCAAAACTAAGTTTAAATAACAAAGTACTTATCTACAATCTCCTAATAAAACCAATTTCGACTTACGGAGCTCAACCAAGTATTCCAACATCCACCACCTCCAAACTCTACAATCCAAAATACTCCGTTCTATAACCAATACTCCTTTTTACGTTACTAAGCTGACAATACATTCCGATCACCAGATTCCATTTATAAGTGACCTGATCCAAATATGATACCGCAAATTTTCACACACGTCTCGCACATCATCACAATCCATTAATTCACCAACTTTCCTCAGCCGGCCTCTAGATAACCCTCCTCAACGACCCTAGCGGCGATAGGTTCGCGATCACTTATAAGTGCGCAGCGAAATAATGTGGAGGGTCACTACTGGGTGATTTCTCCATTCCCGTTATTGTGAGTCATCTCATTTAGTTGTTGCTGGTTACGCAAGCGTACCAGCAGTTGTAAATTTTTAAATAAATGAAGAAGAAAAGGTTAACCAATCAATTTTATTATTATTATTATTATTATTATTATTATTAGTGACTGATATTGAGGATTTTATTGATTATAGGGCAGAAAAAATCATCTGACTAATGCCCTTAAAACTTGAACAATTCATTAAGACTTTTCTGGATCTAAAGTATACAAGCTGAGGTTACAGAGCTCTGGGTGGTAAAAAAAAAAGGTACTGATTGTTATCAAAGTCGAAGAAATAAAAGGAGTATGTAAAAGTCTTGTAAGAAAATTTATTATTTTTGTATTAGTAAAAAACAAAAAAAAAAAAATGTTGAGGACAAATCTTGCACCAGTGTGATACCAGCATAACAAACTCTGGGAAGTCTATCTATATTTTCAGAAGGAATTATGTAGTGTACAATAGTTGTAAAAAGAAAGGAAAGTAGTAAACATAATCTGCGCAATGTATTCTATATCTTCACAACACAGATGAACTGATCTTTTGGTCTTTTATTTTTTGCTGATTTCTTTTTTCTTTTTTTTCTTTTTTAGTATTTTTTATTGTTTTTGATTCACTTTATTTGTATTTTAAAGTTAGCCCTACAACAACAAGCATCTAATCTGTTTTCTTGGTTTATTTACAAAGAAAAAATAAAAATTAAACAACCTCTAGCCCATACAACATTGTGTTAATGTCTTTAATTTATATCACAGAAATAACAATGTTATACACTTTTCTTCTTTAATCCAGTTTCGTTCTTTTTTTTCGTTCTTTCTCTTTTGTGGACCATTTCTCAGAGTGGACATGCCAAACTCCAAGATATCAGATTTAACGTTATGAGATTGGTCCGATAGTTGTATTTATTGTCAGTAAACCAGCTGATTTGTAAATCTAAAGATACACTAATTAGTTTTTAAAGGAGACACCTACAACTTGTAAAGGATAATATACGTAAATAGCGAAAATAAAAAGTAACTGTTCACAACAAGTTCTTGGACTTCCATCTTTATTTGATTGTATTTTAAAGTGTTTCTGAAAGAGAATGTTACTGTTACACACTACACTTGTTGACTTGTTGATTGTATATGCGGAGGTTATAAAGGTTTACTGTTTACTCTGACTATGTTTATTCTTTAAATTTGAAACCGGTCAGGAATAAGTGAAATATGCATGCTACGATGGACAAAATTCCAGATGTACATTATTTATTCTCCAAACTTGTTGTGTGGGTGGTTGGTTCCGCACAGCTGGAAAGCATCAGAGACATTTTCCGTGATAGCCTGCTTCTATCTGTGGTCATCGACCTATTTCGGGCATTCGCCCATCTTCAGGATGCGTTTGCCAGACAGTGTGATAACAAAGACTTGCACAGAGCAAATTACACAAGTGTGTAAACTGAATTTGCTCTGTGCAAGTCTGTATTATCACACTGTCTGACAAATGCATCCTGAAGATGGGCGAACACCCGAAACCTGTCGATGGCCACAAAAAGAAGCAGGTTATCATGTCTCTGTTGATATTTTCCAAACACTTCAAATGTATTCCTGACCCTATTTTTTTTATTTTTTATATACAAAAATGGTGACATCATAAGCTTTATTTCACTGTGGCTTTATACAAGGAGGTCTATTATGTCTATTATCTGGAACACATCTTCCAGCTTGTCTTTCTTTTGAGCAAGCTTAACAGACCTGAAAGCGGCTCTGTCATAAAGCTCGTGGCTTCGGGATTACTTGGATCCAATCTTACCCCTTACAGGCCGACAAATTCAAAGAGAATATATATCGAGGTTTCTTACATAACTTTACAGCCATCGGCACATCGCATTGTCTGTAAGTATTCAGACTACAATGCCCCGCCAGTAGACCTACAATTATTCTTATAGCCTTATAGCAATGATTAATTAGGTCCCTATTAAAGTTAGGTGAACGTTTCTTAATAAAGAGTTTCGGCTGCCTCTGAAAAGAATAGTAAGGAAACATCTATGTGTAGGTCAAATAGCCTATTAAATATAAGACGGAAAATTTAGAAAATCTTTTTATAAATTTTTTTTATTTTTTGCATCTATTTCATTGGCAAACGTCTATGCACAATATACGTAATATAACACTTGTGGTATTGAGCTAAACTCTGCATCACAATTGGGCCCGCTGGAACGCCGTAGGATAAACTTGTGGGTTTAGGCGCAAGAAGAGATCAAGACGTCTTAAACGGCCTGACTGGAGGATTGTCAAGATGGAAAGGTGTGGAGAGTGATTAAGCAAAAGGGTTCGGGTAAGGCTTATATGGAAATTTTGGAATTAAGAATGGATGAGATTACTGACGAAGGGAATATTAAAGTCGGCTTGCACTCATACTGTCCTGAATGCTTTTTTAACCAGACTATAATCCAATATTTTACACACATGACTATACCATTTTAATTGCTAGCATTACACTAAGGAGGTTTGTTATTTATATAGTGCATAAAGTTTACGAGTTGTTCTAAATCGCCAGTTGCCATTCACCCTTATCGACCAAATACTTTCTTTCGAACCTGTCCAACCTGTCCGGCGATCCTTATTCAAAGTCCAGGTTTCGCTAGTAACAAGTCTGATCAGAGTTTTGTATATTATTATCTTGGCTCCTCGGCTTGCTCCGCAACTCTTTAATATTTTACTTAAGCCCTAGTATGCCCTGTTTCTTGAAATATCCTTTTTGCAACTTCCTATCCTTCGTCTCCATTATCTAATTACAACAGAGTCCAGGTAAGGAAAGTTGTATACTATAGTAAAATTGTGTCCCCTTTCATGGCTGACGTACCAATCTTTTACTTCTGCCTAATCTTCGTTTTCTGGTCATTTACAACAAGTTTAACCTTATTTGTTTCTCGAGAACCATAAATGAGTTCCCTAATGTCAGCAAAGTTCTTTCTAAGTATAACAAAATCATTTGCTTACGCTACAATCTGGATAGTCCTGTTTAAAATATTGCCTCAAATATCAACCCTTGCAATTTTTTATCATTGAATGCAACAGGTAAAGTGATCCCCTTGTCAAAATTACTAAAAGATAAAAATAACTAAACACATTTAGAACGCTGTCAAATAAAGTCAGTCTTACGTGAGATTTAAATTCTTCTATTGTAAGTGTGGATAGTTAACGTAACTGTGTTAGTATAGGAATAAACTCCGTGAACATCTTTGGCCGACCATCAGAACAAGAGTTAACTTGTGCGCGGTCAGAAATGTTTGGCGAACATGGCGTATACTCGTGACTGGGTCCGTGAAGTTTTAAGTGACGCTAATAATAAAATAAAAAAACTGGAGGGGTAAACACGACATTCTCTTGCTCCAATTAATACAATTTCATTAAAAACATTTTCTATAAAACTGCATTATTTACAAACGTTTAAAATGAGCTGGCAATAAAAAAGAGTGGTGGGAGTTTTATATATATACCTGTAGACATTGTGGACGCGCCCTTTGTCTTAAAGCCAAATAGCGTAAGTTTAGATTTGAACGTAGCTGAAAAGCTTTCCCCAACCCTTTTGCATCGAGCATTTTAAGTTTAAAAAAAACCGTTATACTATCGAGAAAACCCCAAAAAACTTGAAAAACTATTCTGTAAAATAGCACTTGCGGTTGGATTCTAGTAGATGGTTATTGGCTGAACCTTCATGTCATATGCGATGAGGGGTTCTCAAAACATATAAATATAATTGGGTGAGCAAAATGGGAGATTAAACATTTATAATTATATGGACAAAAAAATGAATACATAAATTAAATTTAAAAATGGGTAACAAATATTATTTATTATCACTTTCAATAAGCCAAAGAAATGGCGCTTACTTTGAAACGCAGAATCCTTGTAGCCAGTATTGGAGTGGACCCATGTGAGCTTAGCCCATATCGGGGTAAAGGGGAGAGGAAAAAATAGGAATAAGAAAATAATTCGTAAGTCTCTTGAGTCATGACCAATACACTGCTACGTGGCTGATTGATTATAGATAATAATTAAACGGGCTCCCAGAAGTTGCATGGCGGGAAACCAACCGGAAGTACAACCATGTGATTTCACAATTCAGCTATGAAGGCCCGAGAGATCCGAGCCGCTAAGCCGACAAGAAGTCCAGTTTATAAACACTACCTAGGAAAACCAGAAGTAACAAACTTGGGTTTTCACAATTAAGGGCAACCGATTACACCAATTACACTGGCACCTATTCAGAGAGTGTTGCATAACGACTTACTCCTTCGAGCTTAAAATGGCCACTGACAGAGAGAGGATAAATAGCATAGGTTACCCCCTCTCTACACTTAGGGCACAGCCTAAATTATTATCAAGGTCGTACCCTCCTCGAAATAAAATATTATTCTGCGCTGTTGGCGGCAAATTTAAATTTATATTAAATATCGAACAATATGTATGATCCAAAATAATCCCTCGGTCCAATAACTGATTGTCAAAAGGCTAATTTTCTTGGACAGCTTATTGTCAGCAAATTGCGGCTGCCGTCGACCGGTTTATGGAGTCCGCTACTTGTAGCAGGACTTTTACTGTAATCTCCAAAAGAATTGAACTAAGAAAGAAGCATGAAGGAAAAACGGTTTATTCTATTCTAGCATGGGTATCATAGACGCCCCAGTATCATTAATATACGTTTAGGTCGTTGTGGTCAGAAGTTACCTCTTAGGCGAAAATTTGGTAATTGCTGAAAAAAATTTGTGAATCTGGCATGGGAATCGAACCTGGACTGCTCGCACCAAAGAAGAGGGCATTACCTAAGAGGCAGGCAGAGGTTTTCCTAAACAAGTTAATAAAACTTTATTCAAAGAAAAAATCGAACTGACTTCTATCATAAAAACCCTGAATGAACCCTCCCCCCTCTTACAAGACTGAAAAGGATAAGAAACTAACAGACGAAATTGTATCCTTTCAACACTTTTAGGCAATCGATTTAACCTTTACAAAGCAAGCTGATTCTGTAAAAACCTTTACTGCAACCAAAATATGGGACCTATAGCATGGAGTTCCACTAAGCATTCTTAAGTTTACCGTATCTAATTCTTACAGTCCAAAATTCATTGAAAAATTACTAATGATCTTTATTATGTTTCCAAAAAGACCCTAGATTAGACTGTTATTATTACATTACAACATGAAAGATGACAGTACATTGCCGGCCTCCAAGCAGTGTTCACTAGCTACAGATAACATTGCCAATTACGGGTCAGTGAGCTATAGGGGCTCCTAGGAAGAGAGAATCTAGTACAGTATGCTGGATTCGAACCCGGGACTTCCACGTTACTAGTCTTGCGCGCTATCATTGAGCTAATCCTTCCTTCTCCCTTGGCTTACGCCAATTAACTAGGGACGGAGACCCTAGTTTGTGTACGGTGTTTGTCCTTGTCTGTAAAGTGTAGAGTGGGGATATAGTTTAAGTGTATTGTGTACTGATCTGACGAAGAGCATGGAATACTGAGCTGTAGTAACCCTTGGAGTCGCTACTCCCCAAATAACTGCATGCAAGAGATATCCCTTGTGGGCAAATAAAATCTTACATAATGTCCTATCCATCCCAGTTGTGTCGAATTGAATAAAATTTCCATTATCAAAGATTGCATAACTCCTTATACCGTCATCATCATCATAATCCTTTGGTTCAACAACTTGCTAAAATCAAATCTTACCCCATAATCCAACTGGGGTAATTACCACTGGATATTTTCTTCACATATAATTTTCATGTCATGTAAACATTCATCACATTTGCTTGTTGTATTTATTATATAGTTCCAAAATAAATTATTGAAAGAGAGAGAGAGTGATAGAAATAATAAAAATCCCAATGAATCCTTTTTTCTCTTTCATTTGAGGATTTTCAGAAATATTATTATATGAACTATAAAAATAGCATCAGTTTTCCAAAATAGAATTTGAAATTTACACATAAAAAAGAGACAAAGAAGTAATAAAAGTATAAAATGAATAAAGTACCTAAAGAGAAGGTAAAAAATACCATGAAGTAACCATGAAATGATTTGAAGCAACTCTCGTGAAGGAGAAGGAAACGTTTCTTTAATTTAGCAAAAGACAAGGAAAGAATTAAGAAGAATATTAAGTAATAGAAAGAAGACAAATTTTTAAGAATGAATTAAAATTTAATAAATTGTTGTTCTAGGTTTGTTAATAGTTGTAGCAATTATTATTTTTGAAAAAAAAGTGAAAGTAAGGAATAATAAAAATAAAAAACCATACGCTCTCCCCCCCTCTTCAATAATATTGTAAAATAATATATAATAGAAAGTTTATTTGTTTGAGGACATAAAAAAAAAGTAAATAAATAAATATTATATTTCCTTTAAAAGTTTATCATTTAAAGTTTATATGAGCCAGAAATAATGGAGAGATGGATATCTGTGCCTAATAAAATATAAACCTAATAAAATTTGGCGGGAGCGGGGGCGAATATAGAGTGAATCCAATAGTCGCCTATTAATTGCTATTTTCTATTTTTTTTTATTTTTTATTATTATTATTTTAACCAATCTAATTTATTGGCGGTCCAGAGAGAACAATAATAATGAGAAAGAAATGCCTGATTCGGGCAATAAATAGAAAGTGAATTAATAAACATCTGTTGGGGGGGGATATAACTTGGTAATTTGTTGTATCTGCCAATAACATAAGATAGTTATCTTCTGAAGAAAGTTTTTTACCTTATTAACAATATCTAAAAACTTGCCATGCACTATTATAGTGGATATAACAAAGAAATTATCAAAAGTTTATTTTGTAGTATTTTTATTGGTAACTTATCGAATAAAACATAAATTTTTTTTAGATATTTTACTAAATTTAATTTATAAATATCAGACGTAACCTATACTGGTATTATCTTAATGACTATTTATTTAAAAAACTTCCGTTATCATCTTCCCGTAAATTCAATAAAAAAATCTTGACAACTTAATAAAATATACATTCCAATTAAAACACGATTACAATACTTCCTCTTACTAGGAGTAAGAGGAAGTAAAAATAAGAAATCTGGTGTGAAACACGCACACGACTCACATACTTCACATAGTTTTATAATTGACTAATTTTTCTCCAAACTTATAATTTATACCAATAATGTTTATTTATCTTCAATTTTATATATCAGTCGGAGTATTTAAAACCTCTTAAAATGGCAAAAAACCAAATGTTATTTCTATTCATTAATTACTTTCTTTTATTCCGAGTAATCGTGTCAAATTTTCGATATCGAGTTTTCACCGGAAATACCCATTTTGAGGCCCCCTGAGTCCAAAAAAGTGGTTTTTAGAAAATGGTGTGTGTGTATAATATGCATAAAAATGAAAAACCCTAGAAAGTTGAAACTTGATATTCCGTTTAGGCATCACCATGGGATTTGACAGTACGTTATCTGTCAAAATTCCTCAACCGGAAGGTTCCATTTTACTAGTTTTTTTTTTTTTTTTTTTTTTTACGTTTTTGCAATTTCTCAAAAATGGTCCAACGATTTTTCTTTAACTTGTTGTATCAACTACATATACAAAGAGTTACAACTTTTATTTGAAACATTTCTCCGGGAAAATTCTTTTAAGGGCACTTTTAGGGGAGGATTAGGGTTAGGTTTCATCTAAAGTGCTATTTCAGTTTATTAGACAATTCTGCCTCTAAATAATGTTAATTAGAATTAAATATGTTGTTGAAATTCCGAGTTTGAAAAAAATCGGATAACCGGAAGTGCGTTTACTTTACCACTTTACTAAATGATTTATTCTCTTTTTCGCGATTTTCTCAAAAATGGCTCCGACGATTTTCTTGAAACTTCCTATATAAACTAAACATACAAAGATCTACAACTTTTATTTAAAACATTTCTTTGGAAAATTCTTTAAGGGCACTTTTAGGGGAGGGGTGGGGTTATGTTTTCTCTAAAGTGCTATCATAGTTGATTATACAATTCTATCATCCAAACATAATTAATTAGAAATAAATAGATGGCTGAAATTCAGTTTCAAGAAAATTAGTAAACCGGAAGTGCGCTTTTACTGGACAATTTTTTTTCATTTTCGACGAATTTCATTAAATTTGGTACACAAACTATGAAATTTGTCAATTAATTTTGTGAACTGGAGTAGAGAAAAGTTGTGTGAGTGTTTCACACCAGATTTTTTTTTTTTTTGTATTGAGTTATTCTAACAGGAGAACACTGTCCGGAGGCCGGCAGTGCACTGAGAAGGCTCCGGGCGCAAATGACCACAGATGTTGAGACGCCTTAAATAAATAAATAAATAAATAGGAGTGCGTCAATAACATCGAAAAAACCTAGAAAACATTTGAAATGTAATAGTTTCCTCAGAACTTCCTTAAAACAATCCGTTTTAAACTGTATCCTGTGTCATACATATAACAGTTGCAACATGCATAGAATAGGTTTTTAAGTTTTTCAACAATCCGCTAACCCCCTAAATGCCCCCTCACACCTATTTATTATTATTCGCAGAAGGGGAGGGCAAACCCTACGTTATCCAAAGCCTCCCAGGGCCCATATAGCTACCCCTAAAGAATAACAACCACTGGCACTAGAATGAAAATCCAGGCCCAGGTTTTAACCATCTAAGTTTCACCACAAACCGAACAAATCGGACCAAAACCTTAAAAGGACACAGCTTAAGATCCTCTACCGATATCCTATTCCGGCCGAAGGTCCTAAACCTAATCTTCTCACAACCCAAACAATTCGTCATCAGATGCATGGGTGTTTCCTCCTCAGTCTCACAAACTCTACAAAAGGGTCAGGCACGAGTCCCATTATATAGAAATGTCTCCTTAAACCACAATGCCCAGTGAGGAATCCAACCAGATGCCTGAGGGAGGTCCGTGAAAGACATCAGTCCCCACTACTCAAAGCTCCGTCCGGACCCCCAATGAGCATTTTAGATTGCCGACAACCCACTGCACTCATCCATAAGGATGAGTGCTATGAGGCCATCAATGTCTGAAAGCCTGATAAACATGTGCCAGAAGACACACCAACAGCAGGCTCTGGACCAATGAAAGGGAGAGAGGCACCTAATTTGGCAAACCTATCCACCTCCTCATTCCCAAAGATTCCCATATGACCTGGAACCCAGACCAGAAGCACATCCTTTAATGAAGAAAGATCTTCCAGTCTTCTAGAACCCCCTCCCACCCAACTCCTCTCACTACGCTGCTATAAAAAAACATACACAAATACATCGATGAAAACTCAATTTCCAAATTTGATTCTTTCGCAATACTTCCTCTAACCGGGGAATAAGAGAAAATAAAAAATTAATAATAATAATGACAATTTCACTATAATTACAAGTATAAAAGAAAATCTCTAACGGTATAATAATATTTATAGGAAAGCGACTTTATAATAAAAAAAGTAAAAAAAATGGCACGTGGATAATCCACGTGACACAGCTCTCCCCCCCACCTCGTTTACCCAAAACTGAATTCCATCACTTTTTTTTTTATTCTTTATTTATTTTTAGCTTTTTTTTTTTTTTATTGTTATTTTATTTTGAGAAAATAAATGAAAAAATTATATCACGCAAGTTGCGTAGGCTCTATTCACCCCAACTAGATTAGATATATCTTAGATTGGACAGGTGTACTTTTGTTATTTTAATTTTGTTGATGCTAGTTTTTGGAAGAATTGATTGTCTGGTTGATGTTAAGTGTTTTCCGTTCCAAGAACTCTGTTATTTTTTACACACATTCTTTAGTTTAATTTTAGATTTATTTTTTCAAGGAGGAAAACATTTATTATTATTTTTTTTTAATCTGCCCAGATTTTTAATTTATCAAAAATGAGGGCGATAAAAATGACAGTTTGTCATTTCTTCTATACATTTCTTTAGAAAAACTCTGCATGATCGAAGCAGCCACAGCTAACGAACGACCTACGTTGGTCGTAACATTGATGGGTTGGTTGGTTGAAATATTTCGCGAGCAATTTGAACTTCCGTTGGTTATCGGGTATTCTGTATATAGTCATTTTGTTCTCAGTTTCAAAATAAATTTCTTAGTGCTACTGTGAAATAGTTTACTAAATATGATTGTTTTTACATTCTCTTATAGCTGTGATAGAATCCATTGAAATCGTGGCAAAATTTCCAAAATTGAGTCTTCTTCACAATTTTTTTTTTTTTTTGAGCCCAAGGCACTTTATTATTGTGCTACACAATCTTTATTTTAATTATCACTTTTTTCCACCAACATCATCTTTAATTATTAGAATCCTGGCTAACTAAATGGAATATAAAAATCAATACAAATAAATCTAAATTTATAGTCTTCACCCTGAACAAAAAAGTCATACCTCCAGTCTACTTGTACAATAACCTAATACCAGTTGCAGACCATATTATGTTCGTTACCTTGGACTTTACTTAGACAAACGACTGACTTGGAACCCGCATACTAGACTGAAAGGAATGTACTTTAACCAACGTTACAGAGACTACTTGCAAGACTACTTGGCGAACACTCCAAATTGACGCTGCAAAAAAAAGATGACTTTATATCGCAATACTCGCACCAATTTGAAATTACGATAGAATTTTATGGAAGTGTATAATAGGTTTGAGAAACAGAGAAGCTGTTGGGTTAGATAGATAATAAACTAGAAGTAAAACTGAACGCTGTATAATAGAAAGGTAGCACAACTGCCTGGACTTTACACTGAAAATATATAATATGGTAGTGAGAGGTAAAGAGAAAGGTAGATGACGCGTTCTGACTGCTGTAAGAACTCTGCTGCATGACTGTTGGTAGACCCCCTACTATGGCTGACACAGCTGTATTTAAACAGTTTCTCCCACTCTAGTCTGGCCTAAACTAGAGAGTGATCCTGCCTCTCTCTCTGCTTTGGATCCCTCTCTTCGAATCCTATTACAAAGTGCAAAAGGAAACAACATTAACAGAATCCAAACACTCCATTCCAAGATCCTAGGTTGCATAGTCGACGCATCTCCTTACGCCTCCAATAAAACTAAATAAACTGACCTCAACATTCCACTGGTCCATATTGCAGGCAAAATCCAAGCATCTCAATTTCCACAGTAAACTTTCCCACCATCCTAATCCTCTTGTTTCATATTCTTTCTTCAACTTCAATTCCAGAAAATCTTACAAGACGATTGAAGCATCGTTGGCCACGCGATCATCTGGGCAACTAATGGTAGTTATCGATGGATAACCCACAGAATTCACGCCAATCACGTCTTATTTTTATATACTTTTATGATGCTCACTTGTTACATACATAGCATGAAGTTGTAAAATTCTGAATAAAAGGAAATAAATTTATCTCTTTAACCAACAATTTGGTTGACCATGTCCTCACGTGTTGTCTCTAGTGGCTAGTGCACTCGCCTTTCGTGCGAGAATTCAGAGTTCGATTTCCGTGAGGGCAAAGTCGGTGTTGACCCAGCATCGTGATGAAAAGTAGGGAAGCTACAGTTAGTAGCTCCCTAGGTAGCGAAGGCCAGGACTAAATGGCGTGGGAAACTGCGGCGTGCTTACCACATGCCCCCCTATTTAAATGCCGTCTGGCAAGCCTTGGATAGGTGTTTTTCTTGGTCAACCATAATATTGTAATGGTTTGAACACATCTCCCTACCTCAAGCAGAAACATGGTGCAATCCAAGTAGCGCATCTGGGCATAGGAAGAAGAAATTAAAGAGACTCGGGTCTAGTCCAACCCAGTTAAAAATTTCGAGGCATTAAAATTTCAAATTTATTTAATGAAGCAATTGGTTCAATGTAATATTGGCGCTCTCTTTTGGACTACAATATAATCATTGTACCTGCCTTGGTAGACATTTTTCCCTCATCATCTTTATATTTACGTTAGATTATATGAGTAAAATTTAAAGTTTAAAGAAAATATATCATTTTCTAATATATTGTAACGCAGCCAGTGGTGCCATCTAGGAGAGGAAGTAGGAACCTCAAGTTCTCTTAGTGGCCGCTAGGGAGCGCTGGCAACGCGCTCTAGTTTTTTCTGGAAGGATTGAGAAGATTCTAGAAGATTCTCCACCGGTATAAATAGTGGGATCACAGAGAGTTGAGAGAGTTTTCTAGTTACAAACGAAGTATACGTTTGTGGAAAGTGTATAAAAAGTGAACAAAGTGAACTTTTGTGGTTTAAACTGTGAAGTAATTATTATTAAGTGTTGTATTTTGTAATTTATTGTGTATAACAATAAATTGGTGTTTTCTTTATTGAAGTTTAGAGTATTTTATCTTTATCTATACGACCCCACTTAAAACTAGTTGCAGTAGCTAGTTTAGAGGGAAAAACGTTACAGTATAATCATAGCTTTAACAGCCCTTATGAGAAAGTCATATGGGTGTTTCATATCAGATTTAAAATTGTTCGTACAACTTTCCCCCCACTATAACAATGATCAGATCTTTAAAAATATGAAATATTAATTCAATTTTCTAGGTAACGAGTCATAAGAACGGAACTCGAATATGGGAGTTTTCTTTTCCATAGGAGCAAATAAATAATCGCTATAAGAATATAAGAATCGATATAAGAATAATAATCGATATAAGAAATGCTGATCTACTAACACTATGAAACATCCAAAACCATAACAACAATTGTACTATTTAACGGAAAACTAATTCCAATGTGACTAAACCGTTACATAAGTGTTAATATCACTTTACACAATATACATATGACCGCGTGTCATAACATTAAACAGATGTAAGTACATAGCGTGTTTGTATTAAAAAGAAATGACATCATAACCGTCTACAACAACAGCGCTACTATGTTGCCCTCTATTGTAGGAACATATTAATTATATGAGTGGGAACTCACTCCTTTATTTAGTGTCTTTAAAGAAAGGAACACGCAGATCCATTGTATGTTATGTTTTTCTTACACAGAACATACTACATCCCTGGGCCAAACAGGTATTGTTTAAAATTAACACTATCATCCATCCTTCTTGGATAGTTTATACTTGACTTAACTATTTATACATATTCTAGCTAAATATTCCAACACGCAAACAGAAAAACTGCATTTGAACTTCCCCAATAGAAACTTTTTAAATAAACAAGGATTTTTTTTTTTTGTTTTCTTTAAACCAAAATAAACAAACAGTAAACAAAGACAAGAATATTGTATACGCATTTGCGTGTAGTTAAATTGAATGTTTTCTATTGTTTCAACATAAAAACAAAGTTTAAAAATGCAGTGATTATTTTGTTTTTTGTTTGTTTGTTTGTTTATTTTGTCAGTTAAATTCTTTAGTGAAAACTTAAACTAAAAGATAATCTTTTTTAATTCTATTAAATTTGTGAATAAATCTGAAAATATTGCAATTAAATAAATCTTTGAATTGTACTTTCAATTTGGCTACAACAAAAAAAAATTAATCTCCAGATATTAAAGTACGAAATCACTAAGTCGATAGTTTTTATTAAACAAACTTTAGGCTCAAATAATTGATTAAATATTATAAAAGTAAATAATGTATTTAAATTAAATATTTATTTAACATATTTAAAGTAATGAAATAATAAATTAAATATAAGAAACATTTTATAATAAGTAGTATTGTTTAATACTAATTTACTTGAATAGGGGAGCCTGCGAGAAAACATGGGGACTTTCCACAAAAATGGCCCATTGGCTTTATAAGCGGACCATCATACCTGTCCTCACTTACGGGGCAGCAGTGTGGTGGCCGAAAACGGAACAGCCAGGTGCGAGGAAGAACCTCTCTGGAGTTCAAAGACTGGCGTGCATGCTGATCTCGGGGGCATTCTGTATTGCCCCAACGGCTGCATTGCAGGTACTGCTGGGGTTGCCTCCACTGCATCTTTTGATACAAGCGGAGGCGAGGGCTAGCGCGTACAGACTAATGAACAATGGCCAATGGAAGCAAAGAAGCTCCTTAGCCAAGCACTTGGACATTATTCAGAAGGTTGACCCCGACCCCTGTCTTTAAGATGGCTGGGGAGGAGTGCTGTCCAACATTCCACTTTAGGCTCCCCTTCCAAGTGATATTAATGTCACGTTCGGAATGGGCTAAAAGTTGGGGAAACGGGGCCAGACTAGGGGTTCCTGGTTCACGGATGGGTCCAAAATGGCCTGCGGAACTGGAGCCGGAATATGTGAAGCTGCCGAAGGAACGCATTGCGAGAGCCCTCGGCGGTTACTCCACAGTTTTCCAGGCTGAAGTTTATGCAATAAAGATCTGTGCTGAGGAGAACCTGCGCATGGGTTCTAGGAATAGAGAGATATACATCTTCTCGGACAGCTAGGCTGCGCTGAATGCACTTTGGGGATTCAGAATTACCTCCTCCTTGGTCAGGGATGTCGAGACTCCCTGGAGGCATTATTCTGGCACAACAAGGTTCGGCTAGTATGCGAGCGGGACATAAGGGGATTACAGGTAATGAAATAGCCGACCAACTGGCCAGGGAGGGAGCGAATACTCCCTTCTGGGGGCCGGAACCTGCTCTAGGGGTCGCCAAAAGTTAGCGAAGGCGTCTCTGAGAGAATGGATTCGGAGGGAGCATAATCGTCACTGGAGGCTAAGTACTGGGGCAAAATACAGCAAAATGCTAGAAGAAGGACCAGAGACACCTGGGACTAAGCAGGTATCAGATTTCTCTGATAACGGGCCCCTTTACTGGGCATGGTAGGTTCAAAAAACATCTGCACAAGGTGGGGTTGGTGCATAGAGAGTCCTTGTGAAGACTGTGTCAGGAGGAGGAGGAGACGGCCTCTCACCTGCTGTTTGATTGCGTTGCAATCGGTAGATTGCGGTACGAGATATTCGGCACATTGAGGCAGAAGGGAAATCGTACTCCAAGAAGGACTGGCGGGGAAGGTTCTGGACCTCATGAAGATGGGGGCTTCCACTACTAGGTTTCGAGGGGTTGGCACAATAAGCCTCAATGGGAGGCTGCTCTGCCTGGTTTTAGTCCCCCCCTGCATCATTCTAATTCTACTTGAATAGGTAAGACAACCTAAACTATTAATAAAACGACACTTTTGTGGAAAGCCTTCCCTAAAAGAAAACCTCCCAAAGAACTACAGAACCACCCCGAATTAAATCGATTTATTTGGACAAAATATATATCAAAAACTAAACTGACTGTTCAATGTATATATGTGTAGTCTGTATAATTATAAGTTTTTTAAAGAACGAGAAAAATCACAGAAAATAAAATAAAGAACGACTTTCTTTCTCCTGTTATGTACAAAATTAAGGCTTTAGGGAGTTTTGTACTCCTTTTTCGTAAACCGTACTCCTTTTAAAAACTCTACTCCAAAAATACTCTTCTGCAGTCTTTTATACTCTTTTGTGCTCCATTAATAAATACAAAAACATCAACGATAATTTTAATTCGTTTATAACTTTTTAATCGTTCGTATGCATGAAACTGTCTATGATGATGTTAGTTTGTGAATTGAGGGTGATTGGAGGGTAAAAATCCACCAGGGAGTCAAGCTCTACCCGTATCGAAAGTGAAGTACTAAATCGATGGCTAGTTGTGACTGTTTTTAGCTTTTGAAATTAATCTCTCGCATTTATTGTACTTGTAAAATAATATGGATGTTCCAAATAGGCGAAAAACTAGTTTTACTAAAACTTAAAAAAAGGAATTTCCATTTATTATAGAAACAAACAGATGTAATGGTATCCAGCAAGAGAGCCTCTCTCTGGTTAATAGAGACTACTCTCTGACTTAGGCAGGCTATAGTGGGAGAACCTGAGTATATAAGCCAGTGAGAATATTCTAGAGGATATCTATCAAATGCCTATCTTTAAAAAAAAAAAATATATATTTTTTTTCTGATAGATATCCTCTAGATAGATTCTCACTGGCTTATATATTCAAGTTCTCCCACTCTAGCCTGCCTAAGTCAGAGAGTAGTCTCTGTAACCAGAGAGAGAGCCTCTCTTCTCTCTGCTGGATGCCATTACACAAATGATGATTCTACGCTTCAATGTACAATCTTGTTGGAGGACTATGTGCAATAGTAAACATAAAACATCTCTTGATGCAGCAGCATCAATTTAAAAAAAATAACTAGATTTTTGAAAACTAAAAAATTTTGGAGTAAATGATAAAAAAATTAGCTACTAGGGAGGATACGTTTGCTTTTCATACTATCATCTATTATCAGATTTTTTTAAATGTGTGGAATGTACTATCAAATTAGTGGATAGATATTTTTCACATTTTAAACACCCACAAAAATTTGAAATTATTAATTGAATTTGCAATGTGTTGTCCCGGCACTAATGTTGCTGTGGAGAGGGTATTTTCCCTTGTAAATGATTACTGAAGCAGTGAAAAATCACAATTATCTGCAGTAATACTAGCTGCTGTTAAAGCGGTACTTAAAACAGCATGGTCAACATTTTTATTTCAAGAGCATATTATTTTGAAGAATTAAAATGAATTAGGTATTTATTTATTTATTAAATTAATAATAATTTCTATTAAATTTTATATTAATTTTTTAAAAATATATAGCCGAATGGTGGGGTGTGGAATCTTTTTTCACAACGCTAATCACCATATCCAATGAAATTCCATTCGTACTCCTTTTGTAAAAAAAAAAATTTGACACGATTACAATACTTCTTCTTACTAGGAGTAAGAGAAAGTAAAAAGTAGTTGGTTACCTTATTAAATTGAGATGTAAATGTTGTGTAGGGGCTTATGCGTTGGTGTAGGGGCTAGCGCACTTGCCTTTCTTGCGAGAATTCAAGGTTCGATTCCTGTGTCGATAAAGTCGGTGTTGGCCCAGCATCGTGATAAAAAGTGGGAAGCTACAGTTAGTAGCGCCCTAGGTAGCGAAGGCTGGAATTAAACGGCATGGGAACTGCGGCGTGCTTACCTTCATGGGCTGTAGCGCCGTAGGGTGTGAGAAATTGTTCTATTATGTATGTATGTATGTATGTGAAATCGTAGAAAGTTCAAATTTGACATTCTGTTTAGATGTCACAATGAGATCCGACAGTAAGTTATCTGCCATAATTCCAACAAAAAAAAAATTGATTTTGAGGGGTACTGAGGACTTTCAGTTAGTTTAAATTTAAATATAAACAAGTTTTCTTGGTTTTAACATAGAGCGCTCCACATAAGGCTGCTCAGTTATACAACGGAATTCCCCACCACTATTTTTATAGCCAGCTCAACTAAACATTGAAATGCTGCAATTTTAAATAAAAAATTTCTTAATTAAATTGTATTAATTAGAGTAAGAGAAAATCTGTGAGTGTTCACAGATCACACACAAGATCACCAGATCTCCACACTTAAATGAAAACATATTCATTTTTTGTTTAGCAGTTTCCAAATAATTAGGAAAACGGACAATCTTATCAAGATTTTAGCGGATACAATTTTAGATAAATCTACGTAATGATTTTCTGGCACTCATTTCTCCTCTCTGACATGCTTTTTTTTATAAAACACTAAGACCTGTGTGAATGTGGTTTCATATTTTCTTTAGATTGAACAATTCATTTTTTTTTTTTCCAAAGTCATTCGTTCCCCATTTTTCAATCTTGGCCTATTGTGCACAATATACATCCAGTTGTTAACGGGCCACTGCACTAACCAAACTATTGCCGAGTCATTTAATAATCATTTTAAAAATTTCATATATGTATACTTTTTTTGTTTTGTTTTTCTTTTACCATTTCTCTATTTCAAACTTATTGGGAATGACCTATTTAAACTTCCAGTTCTGACAATGATCACCGATAATGATGTTTACTTTGGATTTTATATTTATTTTAATTAAGGTAACGTAATTGTTGAGTTTTTAACAAAGGAAGTTTAAATGGCGGCTAGAAATGATTTAACCAAGTTATTTGCCTTTGGATTTAACCCTAAAAATTAGGTCGCGGTTGAAAATTTACTGTTATTGAATGATAGACGTTTAATATGATCTTTTTTAATTCATATAATCTCTGGTTTATGTATGTGTGCATTTCAACTAGTTACAAAGTTGGCTATCATTCTTTCCGCTAATTAAGTTCATTAGAATGTGAACAGTAATGCAAGAGAATGTATCTGAGCTTTGATTTTTTCCTCCAGGAAAGATGAATACATCAATATTGACGATTATAGTTACTAGCGATTAGCGCACCCTCAAGCCAAGCGAATGAATTCCTGCTCTTCAAAATGCACACACTACACTTCTTTCCTGTATATCTTGTACAACAACCTACAAAAATATAGTTAAGACCTAGGAGCCACATAATAGGCCCTGACCTCTACATAACCCAAAGCAAGCTTCTCCATCATCTCGCAAGCTCGCGGTTATACCTACCCATAAAGGTAGGCTATTATCAAAATGAAACACAGACTGGCAGACTGGACAGATAATCGCTGCGCACAGGCAAATGTTAATTAATAATTCCCACGAATACTTATGAAGAGGTCTAATCCAACATGTAGCCCGCAAGGTTTATCTGTTGCATGAAGTTACTTGGGGAGTAGAGAACCCCGCAGGTTACGACAGCTCAGTACTCTATGCACTTCATCAGAACTGTATACAATACACTTAAACCATATACACTCTACACTTTACAGATAAGACCAAACACAGTACACAAACTAGGGTCTCTAAATAGGGTGAAAACCAAGGGAGGCTCAGTGGTAGTGCGCTGGACGACTAGCAACGCGGAGGTCCCAGGTTCGAATCCAGCATGCTGCCCTTAAATTTTTTCTTTCTAGGAGCCTCTACAACTCTCTGTACGGTGATGAGCAGTGTTGTCTGTAGCTAGAGAATGAATGCTGCTCGGAGCCCGGCTGAGCATTGGAGAAGGTTCTGGGGGGGAGGGGCAATAGATCGTACAGGTCGCATTGCAATAATCCCCTACAACAATCTAATCTAATGATGGATAAGGATCGTTGAGATTCGGTCTTTTTTTTTTTTTAATAAAAAAAACTTTTAACTTTTGCCAACGTTTTGACAAATAAATTGTCTTTATCAAGGCATAAAAATAAGAAATGTTAAAAAAATCTTCAAAACATAACAACTTAAACTTTGGTATATCCTAGGAAAAATAAAAAGTTAGGAACACCTCAACACCACAGAGAATAGTCACTTTTCTCTTTGCCAAGACGTTGGCAAAAGTTTAAAGATTTTTATTTTTTTTAAAAAGACCGAATCTCCACAATCCTTATCCATCATTTAAGAACGGTCGAGAAGAATCTTCCAATCTATTCTAACATGTATACCGTGATACTTTCTACCTGGTGGCGAATACCGTAAATAATCCCTGGTCTCTTGTCTTAAGGAGAAAAACTGGATTACAACTTCTTCAGTGACCTTTAGTATCTTTGCAGTTACCATAGCCTAAGAAAGAAAATCTCCACCAAGCGCAGAAGTAGTTGCAAGTCGAATGCAACTTCTTGGGTTTAGCGCATCTGTAAGCAAACTCTAGCTACCATATTACTCTCTCTCTTATACACACACACACATTCCATACCACAATTACATGATCATTGGGTTTATGAATTATAACCTAAAACAAAAGTCGTAAAAAAAAAAATCCATTCCATTTATTCAAATAGTGTAGACATATGATAATTGGTTATTATTAATAATCACACGCATTATTAAACGAATGGAACCTTCTCAACACAAAAATCTGAAAGCCAACAAAAAAAAAGAAAAAATAAGGGTTTTATCTATTTGATCAAGCGAGGTGAATAAAATAGAAATGACACCTGATAGAAAAATGAAATATGTTTCAGAAGATTATAATTATATATATATACTACTATGGTGGTCACACAACGGCAGCAGAACGTCTTCTATTGTTTTTTTTTTTTTTTTTTTTTATAATATAGGCCCAAACATGAAACCTCAAGGTAACAAGAAGCAACCCACAATAAATCTGAATAAAAAGAAAGTGCTGTATTCTTACTTTATATTAATTTATACTTCCTAACAACGTCTTCGTAAAAAAAAGAAAAAAATACGGTTCTTATTTCAGTATTATAATATGGTACCAATGTTCATGATTCCTTATAATATTTTGATTCCTTCCAACGGATTTTTTTCCACTCAAAATTATTTTTTTCAGACTCGTCGTTCACGGTTTTGATGCTAAAAACTATAAAAAAAAAAAAAAAAATCAGATTTGTTTTTTTTTTTTTTTTTTTTTTT
>JAAEAF010004255.1:0-51699 GCA_011037195.1 Triatoma infestans
TTTTATTTTTTTAAATGCATTTGTTAATTTTCCTTTCAATAATTTCAATCAGATAAATATTACTTTTTTATTTTTACTGCTTTGAATTTGTAATTGCAGGCGACGTGTCTGGCCTACAGCCAAAAATCATATGGCAATCCGCCCGATTCAGCCCAAAGCTACCTCATTCAACATGAGGCGTAATGCCTCTCCGTAAGACATGTTATTCAAATTCTTCGCTTAAGAGAGATCAAGATCCGTCTACCTCACCTAGGAGATTGGAAGGAGAAGTATGGGAAGTTTTTCACAATAAGGGCTAGCGACACTCAAACATTCAGCCTTGTACACACAGTCTTGAAGTAAATATCACCATCACCAACACTCTACCAGTTCAGCCTGACATTCTACTCACACTACCACTCTCTATATCCGTCAGTTTAAGCCCTTGCAGTACTCTGTTTTCCAATAAATAAATTGGTGTGCAGTCATTGTACTTTTTTCTCTTCTATATTTTTCTCTGTCTAACCTCACAAAAACCCCACTAAATTTATTTTTCCTAAATTTATTTTTGTTCTGTAATGCATTTCGTAACAATATCTGTACAGACCCTGAAGAAGACAACAATTTTGCCGAAACGTCGGTGAAAATTTGAAAAATCTGTTTTTCTGACCGAGCATTGATATCCATTTTTACAAGACTATGTTCTGTTTTATGTAAAATATAATTTGTTTTGACAAGAACAAATTACTTTCTCTCTTGAGGAGAATGTGTTGCATTGTTGTTAGATTTTCAAAATCGAGTTTTCACTGTGACGCGTATACCACAGCTACGTTAAACTATTCAAATTCTTCGCCCAAGAGAGATCAAGATCCGCCTACCTCACCCTGAGAGTAGAAGAGAGTGGAAGGAGAACTAATGATCGGAATTAGTATGGTTCCTCTAACAATAGTAGCCGATGATCTTCTGGCTAAATTAACTGCGGAAATCTTTCATTGCCTAGGCTATACGGATGATCTGGCAAAGGTTTTGAGAAGGCGTTTCATATTTCCTTGCATAAAGAAGAGGAACTTCCGAGGCTTGGAACAGCCAACATTGGAGGAGTGAGAATCCCTTTGGACAAATGCTGCACAAATGTTATTAAGTGGGATATCGGATTAGTCAGGATCTTTACATTACCGTGTGGCTTTTGATAGAAAAGCATATAATTCAAAGAAAAGGAGAGGCCCCAAACTTGCGTGGATTAGACTCTACAAATGAGGGAAAATCGAATAGAGGGGAGGAACTTCGCGTATGTACACACTTCTGATATTCAAACTACTTAATACATATCCTGATATTCCAATTTTATTGAAAGCGGTAAATTTGAAAACGTAAAATTATTTTACTTTATTCGGTAGGTAATGGCACCTTGTGGTAATTTTTAACATCAAGAAACGTAATTTCTAGATATAGAGACATCTAGTGGTCTATTTTAAAACTATTAATAAAATTAAGATCTTGGCAAGTGATTTCTTAGAAATTGCTAATTTAATTTATAAAAAGATACCTTCAACTAAGTAAGATAATATTAATTATAATTAAATATGTTGCCAAAATTCTGAGTTAATTAAATTGAATATCCTGATTAAACACTGCAATTCTTCTTTTTAAAGTTGTGCTATTCACAAAATATGCTTATGTAAATAGCAGCAGACGAATTCGAGAAAACCTAAGGGATGTTTTTTTCACTGCTGTACTTTAGTATTTATAGCTAATCTTGTTGAAGGTGGATAAAGATTCTTTGTAACCTGGATGTTTTTTTTAATAAACCATTCTTGAAATTAGAATTGCCAGAGCTCAAGAATTGTTAACACTGGCAGTAAAAATTAACACTGGTAGTATTGGTAGCAACCCGGTAAATCATTTTGGAGTAAATGAACGCCTAAGTTTTGTTTAAAGACAAGGATATAGTTGTGATTTGAGAATTGACCACTTTAAGAAACCAAATCAATTGGTCATATTTATGTTAGAAATCATTATACGAACTAATAGACATCCTACTGTACTCTTCTAATCGTCCCCGGCTGGTAAGATATTTTATTCTCTTACTAAAGTATGATAGCTGTTCTCATAATAAATAAGAGGAAGTATTGTAGTGGTGTCAAATTTTCCATATCGAGTTTTCTCGATAACGGAGCTACCCATTTTTGAAGTACTCAAGTAGTGGTTTTTAAAAAATAGTCTGTATGTGTGTGCGAACAGATAGCTCAAAAACGAAAAATTGCAGAAAGTTCAAACTTGATACATCGTTTAAGCACAAGCATGGGGATCCGACAGTAATTTGTTTGTCGAAATTCCTCAACTGCAAGACCAATATACTGAATAGTTTTTCACTTTTCTCAAAAATAGCTCCAACGATTTTCTTTTAACTTTACACATTAATTACACCTATTAAGAGCATCAATTTTCATTTGAAACATTTCTCTAGGAAAATTTATTTAATACGGGTGTTGAGTGTTTCTCTCTAAAGTGGTATTTCAGTTAATGATACAATTCTATCTCTAAATAATATTAAATATATTGCCAATATGCCGAGTTTGAAGAAAATGCTTGACGGAAATGCGTTTTTACCGAACAGTTTTTTCCGTTTTCTGAGATTTTCTCAAAAACGGCTCCAGCAATTTTCTTCAAAACTTTATTTATATAGACTACATACACAAAGCGTTACAACTTTTATTTGCAACATTTCTTCGGTAAAATTCATTTAAGGTGGTTTTTAGGCAGAGGGGCGTTTTCCTTTAAATTGCTTCTTTAGTTTATATATAATATTGTATCATCAAAATAATATTAATTATAATTAAATATGTTGTTAAAGTTCTTAGTTTGAAGAAAAATCGGTTGACTGGATGTGCGTTTTTACCGAAATTATTTCAGTTTTCTACGATTTTATCCCTAAAACAACCGACAGATTTCATTGAATTTCTTACACTAACTCTGATTTCAGAGACCTATCACCTTTTGTCCGGAACTTATTTCCGATAAAGTTTATTTAAAGCAGTTTTGTGGGAGGGAGACTGTATGGTTTCCTCAAAAAAAAGCCATGTTATTAAGTTTAGATTCTTCATTTCATATAAAACTGAAAACGCGAATATTTAGTAAAAATTGTAAGATTGAAGCAAATTTGCTATTTCGCAGTAAGAGAAAGTCGTGTGATTGTTTCACATCAGTTTTCTTTTTTAATAGTAATAAATTTTTTTATCTTAGGAGATTTAGTAGTTACCTAAGAATTGTGATTTCTGTTTTTTCACTTCTTCGCTGCCTTATGAAAGAATTAAAGGAATGTATAATAGTAAACAAAACATTAAATTAAGTGGCTTGCTTTACTCGTATAAATAAAACAAAATGAAAATTTTTGTGAATATGTCAAAAAATTACATAAAATTTAACTTTTTCATGTTTTTATGTGAGTGAAGTGCTCAAAGTGTCTCCCTTCTTCTCGAATGCAAAGCTGACTTCTTCGTCGCCAAGTTGTAGGAAGTTCCTTTGGCAGAAGTGAATGCGCGGTTCGTAGTAATCATGTTCAAATAGCGATTGCAAAGCACCGAAAAGTAATGACTGAAGTTCGAAAAGCATTCTATTTGTAGTTTGGTAGATAAGATAAAAATCATGTCTTCTATGACGCCGAAGTCAGTTTTGCATTCAAGAAGAAGGGAAACACTTTTAGCACTTCCTCTAAAAACATAAAACTTAAATTTTATGCCTTTTTTTTCCCGGAAGATGTATTGATTTAAAAAAATTAAAGAAGGTACATATCATTCTTTTATATGAACTTTTCTGATTTGGTTTTTGTGAAATAAAAGAAGTCCTTGTTTTATTAACAAGTTGTGATTCATTCCCTTCCCTCCTTAAAAAATTTCAATTTGGACCACGTTTTCTAACATTCAGTCATCATTTTCAAATCCTATTACAAAGTTATTTTCATATCTAGGTACCAATGACGAAGAAGTTTTTGTGAAATTTGACGAATTGTAGGAATTTTTTTTTAAAAAAAATCAGTAAATGTACAAAATTTTTTACAATTTCAATTTTTGAAATTTTCAAATGTTTGAACTGATATTGGCCAACTTTTTAAGTGACACTGAAGATTGAAAAAAAAAAAAATTCAGCCAGGAAATCTAATGCTCTTTCGAATGGTGCATCGTATTTGTTGTAGCCTCAGCACATTTGAAATTATTGGCGATTTCACACGGTAAGGTAGTAAGTATAAAAAGTTGAAAAAACACAAAATGTGAAATATCTAACCGAACGAAGGATTTTTCGAAATATTTTTACTAGACATTTTTCCGCCGGACATATCCGGGCTTTTTCTTTCGCCGTTTTCTTCCTTCTCTTTCTAGGTCGATGGCTTCATTGGGTGGCTTGAGCGCAAGCTCCAGGGACGTTCGAATGATGTGACAAAAAGCTAGACATTTTTTGCGCATTTGAAATGTATAATTGATCCCCGAGCTTAGCCATTAGGAACTGAGACACTGTATATTTCTATGATTTTATCCAGCATTGCGGACACAACAAAATAGTCAAATATATAATTGTTTTTAATTCTGAGAACAATATACTAAAATTGCAATTTATATAAAGCCCAACATCCAATGTCTCCACAAAATTAATTTGTCGGAAAACTTTCGACCTGAAATAAAGCTGATTACCTTCAACATTTGTAAAGGAACAGATCAGAAACAAACTTTAAAGAGAATATTGCTATTATTTAGAGAAAGTATTTTTTATTTTAATTTAAGGCGTGTCAACATCTTTAGTCATTGGCGCCCGGAGCCTTCTCAGTGCACTCTCACTCCGGACAGTGTTCTTTCGCTACAGAAAATACCGAACAGTGAGCTGTAGAGGCTCCTAGGAAGAAAAAAAAACCTAAGGGTAGCACTGGACTCGAACCCGGGACCTTCGTGTGGGAATCCAACACGCTAACCATTTAGCTAATCCCTTCCCTAAAGTAATATTTAGAGAAATATTTTTTTTGGTTGAGGAAAACCTCAGAATTGAGGAAATCCTGAAGAAAAAAGTTGTGGTGGTGGTTGGTTCCGCAGAGCTGGAAAGCATCAGAGACATTTTCCGTGGTAGCCTGCTTCATTTTGTGGTCATCGACCCGTTTCGGGCGTTCACCCATCTTCAGGATGCATTTGCCAGGCAGAGTGTTAACAAAGACTTGCACAGAGCAAATTCAGTTTATACGTTTTAGTCTCAGACAGCCTGATACCGGTCGATGACCACAAAATGAAGCAGGCTACCACGGAAAATGTCTCTGAAGTTGTCGTTAACACGTTTTATGATCAGGTTTAAAACTCTTAAGTTATTCATTTGTAAGCCTAAAGATTTCGCCAAAAAGTTGGGATTACACAAAAAGTTGGGACGGTACAAACTGAATTTGCTCTGTGCAAGTCTGTGTTATCACACTATCTGACAAACGCATCCTGAAGATGGGCGAACGCTGAAACCGGTCGATGACCACAAAATGAAGCGAGCTACCACGGAAAATGTCTCTGAAGAAAAAAAGTGTGAAAAAGAGAAAATTGCAAAAAAAAAGAAGAAATGAACAAAAATCCAGTAAAGCTGTGACGCCGCAATGCTGGACAATATCTGAGTCTCTCCAAAGCAGTCTTCTATTCCTTAATTCTTAAACGGTTTCGTATTGTCCTGAATCGTCAAATTCTGATTAATCAAGTTCCTTTTTTTAAGTTTCAGTCAAGATCATCATATGAATAAGTGTGATCAGAAGGAAAATGAGTAACAGAAATTAAAAAAAAATGTATTAACACAAAATATATAATAATTTGGTGGGGCGGGTGTTGGTGTACTGGTTATGAGCATGGACTTGTAAGTGGGAGGACCAGTTCGAGTCCAGCGTATAACTAAATTTTATATTTGTTTAAAAAATGTTAATAGTAAAGTAGGTGCTTCCGCCGCCGTCCACGACACCTAATTTGGTAGATGGACGTTAAGCCCGAAAAAAAAAAAATATAATAATTTGGTTTGCCAAAACGCTTCCGTTCACGATTGCTGTTTCTAATGGACATAAAGCGCTTCTGTAAAAATAGGCATTATCTACTTTTCCAATACTTAGAATGGAAATGATGCCGATTAAGTTTTATTTAATTATTTTCTAAAGCTTTTACCAATTATGTTTTGGTTGCAGAGCCGGCTCAAGTTCACACAAGAGAAGCAGGCATATCTTCGTAGAAACAAATTTCTTGAAGGCAATATGTTTATTTACTTGGTGTTAATAATTCTTGCTGTGATCTAATGTGTGATAATAATTCATGGCAAAAGGCTACTGACTCATGGGACATAAATGATAGTTGAAGAATTCGTTCTATCTCGTAAATGCTCACAAACGGGCGTGTTCTTGAAAGAGAACGGTTATTTTATAAATGAACCTACAGGAAAGTGATCTAGCAAAAGAGAACGGTTATTAAATGACCGTTGACAATTGGATGTTTTCTTTTCTCAAGTTGTTCTCAGATATTTTAAACATCCATAATTTGCTATAAGTAACACATATATGAAGATTTCTAAATTGATAAGTGCTTGCTTCCGATTGTTTATCGGTCATGTACGACTAGAAACATGTTATATTAATACGTTGTTAGATTAATACAAATAAATAGTCCTATCCTGAAATTCTCCTACTTTTTATACCTTTAAATGACCTATAACTATTATGTAATAGTATACATTTTTTATAACAGTACGGTCACAATCAATTAAATATATTATATAATAGTTACTTTCCTAAGTTCGTTTATAAAACAAACAATTTAAATTGATTTTCTTTTTAAGAAACTATTTTTTTATTTTTAACTATTGTTTCAAAGCATGATTGTTATTATTTACTGAGCTTTAATCATCGACAAAACAAATCAGTTTTGTATACAATCACATGATGGCTTGTACATATATAATGATGTGGAGGAAACCATGAAATTAAAAGATATCTAAATTTCAGAGTTTTTATTTCTTTTAAAAAGTCTTTTTATAATTTTATTTTATTTTTCAAAATACGCTAACTCCAAAATGGAAGCACAGAAATGATAAAATAAATTATCTAATAAAATAAAATATTAATATTTTATATTACTATATCTAATTTTCATATTATATCTCTAATATTGTTTATACTTGAAACAAGTATTAACAATAATTTTTTTCCTAATTTTCTTCCTTAAATAATAATTAAACAAATAAGAGGAATTCGATTTCATAAAATTTACATAACTTAAAATTTCAAGTACAGGTTTTTTTTACTTCCAGGTGCAAAACTGGTGTTTTTTTTTTTTTTTATGAAAACAATTGGAAGTAAACAAACATTTCTAGCTTTGACAAGAATAACTTTCACAGCTTAAGAAAATAACATAATCGACATACAATATGGCTAGTCCAATAATAAATGCATAAACAGGAGATCATCTCAAACAAAACATATTACAGTACAAATAACTTTAAGGTAAAAAATAGTTTTGAAAACAATCATTATGAGCAGCCAAACAATTTAAATTTACTGTAGACGTTATAAAAATTAAAATAAGTTAACCATGTTTAATTTCAATTTATTGTTTATAAATAAAATATTGTAAATGCATTATATATATATATATAGTACTGAGAAACAAAGTCCAATTCATTAATGTGTAAAAGTTTAAAAAAATGCAAATTTGATATCTTGAAGCTGCCACATTTAAATATATTAACAAACAATTCACCAATAAAGCAGTACAACTTCCTTTAGACGTCACCTGCGAAAAAAAAACAATATTTCAAAAATAAGTGATAATCGTAAAATTTGTAATATCAAACGAATAGCAAATAAAAATTAATATTTTTAAGTTTACTCAAAGAGACCTCTATTTTTATTATGAAATTTAACTACAATACAAAGTGTTTCGAATATAAATATTAATAGAGGATTATTTAGCGGAGATTACTGAATTGGTAAAACGACAGATGATGCACACTTAGCTGTTTAGCAGTTTTATATAAAATATGAAACAGTTTACGCGTATGCCGCCTTAAAACTTTCAAGAACGTTGGGTCAAGATCTGCCCATCTCAAAATTTCCTCTGACGCCCATTACCAGACTAAAACAAGGATTTTATTCGCGGTGTATGTTTAAAAAAATTGGAATGTTTAACATGAAAATTATATATATTGCTATAATCTACGGTGTATCAGTAGTATAAATGTGCCGGTTTTGGGGCAGGAAGTTACTCCCCCCACTCATCGACCTCAGACCGGAACTAACTTCTTCCACTCATTAACCACAGTTCGAAAGTTTCCTGTCACCCTCTCCTGCAGATGCTGAGGTGCTAAATTAAAACTTTTTTTTTCTCTAAGTCAGCAAAATTGAATCTCTTAATACTTCGGTCATCCAAGTCGATAACTCTAATCACTTAACCAATATGGTAACTTGCTGGACTTGAAGGGAGGCTCTCCCCACTGGCTAGCCCCCCAGACACCTTGCATCTCTCATATTCTATCAAATCATCTGCCCACTCTCTATCAAATACTACTCCTTACTCTCTTTTGCTTTTCCCGTCACCTCTCTCTGCCACCTCTTCATTGTTCTTATCTTACTTTACGTTTGTCATTTCCTTCCATTCCACAGTCTTCTTTCTTATTCTCCCATTGCCACCTGTCTACTCCTTTCTTTCTAGAACTTAAGGGAGGCTCTGTTCCACTGGCCTGGCCTTACTCCTTGTATCTCACTTCTCATAGCCCACAGCTTCTTGAACCTTACTTCTCCCATTTCCTCCCAATCCACAGTTTTCTTGTTTCATCATCCCTTCTCCTCCCTTACAACATCTTCCTTACTGTGCCTTAACGGAAAGCTCTGTCCCACTGGCCTGGTACTCTGCGTCTTCTTTCCTCTGGGCTTAAGGGAGGCTCTACCCCATTGGCTTGACTATTCTTCCTTCAGGATTCTTTAACCTTCGCGTGTGAATTTGGGCATTTAAGTGACAGTTTATTTTTAACTTTTAGACTTGTTCCGAGTTCATTAACCTGTGCATGTGTGTATGTGTGTTTTGGAGAGATACTGTGTAATAAGTTTGCTAAACCAACAAACACGCTACTGTTCTTGCAATCACTGTTAATGTGCGTAATGATGCTGAAGGCAGAATAATACAAGCGCGACTACATAGCAAAACCCAAGGAAATATAATAACGGAGAGACTGGTTCAGTTTTAAAATTAGCAAAATATAGATCGAATGAATAAATAGATCAAATGAAGTTATCGCTGATGCATGAGATCCGTCAAAAACTTAGTTACGGCCACCTTTCAGTCTCGATTAACTAGCTACAGAAAAAGTTTGGAATTTATTGTTTTACCAAAAGGGCTTTTGTGGTAGGCAATTATAAGCAAATGACGCCTATTCCGACAAACAAGGGAGTACGGCAAGGTTGCCCTTTGTCACCAATTCTGTTTAACCTGTATGTAGACGACTTTATACAAAATTGGCAAGCAAACCTGCAACATGATTTCATCTGCAGTGGTCAAGTCATAAATACGATGCTATTTGCAGAGGACCTAGTATTGATTTCGGACAGTGAGGATCGCTAACAAAAAGCTGCGCATCAGCTGCAGACACTCGATAGAGCATATAATTTAAGCATTTCCTCCACCAAAGCGAAGATAATGCTTTCTGTGGCACCCATCCTGTTCGATCGAAATAGTCATAAATAATAGGGTGATCGAGCAAATAGATGCATCTAGCTATCTAGGCTGCAGTGTATCCTACATTAGGAATGTTGCCGATAACCAGGTAAAGCTTCGTCTTTTTCAAGCCATATGCGGAGCTATAAGGCGCTCCTTAGGTAAAAACGCGACCAAGAAAACTCAGTTGAAGTTTTATAAAGTAATGGCCCTTCCAAGCATTTTATATGGATCAGAAACTTGGACCCTTACCAGAGCTCTTCGGCGAAGGATTGAGACTGCGGAAATGCGATTCCTTAGATCGGTCGCGGGTTACTCTCTGTTGGACCACCGCAGGTACGAATAGATAAGGAAAGAATTGCAGATGGTGGCCCTCACTGAAGAGGTGAACAATCGTCGTAAACAATGGTATGCACACCTGGGAAGGATGGACTCGAGCCGGGTACCTGTAAAAATGAGGCAGTATTGTCCTCGTGGACGGAGAAATGTGGATCGTCCTCGCATCAGATGGAGTGATTAAGCTTTCTAAGCTCCACTGATTTTTGTTTTACAATTTATTTATTTAAGAAGGTAATTAATGTATTACTAGGAATTAATATTAGTAAGGAATTAATTAATTTATTACTTTTTTGTTATTCTGTTACTATAGTGACATGCTTGGTTGTTGTAAATGTACAAAGTAATAGTAATTTAGTTATTAATTGTTATCCCTACTTTGTCAACAAAGATTTGCCTACTTGAGCAACCTGTTGTATTTAAAATACCTTAAAGTTATAACATAAGATAACTTTTGACGAACAAGTGGCCTAATTCTTGAAGATGAGATGATGATGACCAAAAAGCACGTAACGTTTGCCATATAAAAAATTGCAAATTTCGAAGGAAGTACTCTTGGATAAACTCTTCTTAAGCCTAATCGAATTAATATTTTAGCTGGTGCTGAATTATTTTTATTTTCTCTTTTTTTATTTGCTCGGCAAAAGAAAGATAAAAATGATTAACTACTTCTTAATTTTATGAGAATACACTTTAGGGAGGCCAGCATTTGGAAAATTAAAAAAAAACTAATCTTTAAATTCGTCATTTATTTACTGTCAGTTGGCCAGCTCCTTAAGTACAGCAGCAGTGTCGAGTTTCTGGGATTTGGATCGACTTTATAAGTTATTTATGGAGGAGCATCTGAATCTAGGCGACATGCATTACTGAAAATGACAAACAATCCAATTCTACAAGTCAGATGTTGTTTGGCTAGGACGAAAGGAAAAACTTTTTATCTTTGAAAATGAAAAGTTCTTTTCTTTGTCCCTAGCCAATCAACATATTGCTTGTTTCAATTAACAACGGCCATACATAACTATTGTTTACATTAACCAACTCTACGTTTTATCTTCCATAACCGGTTTTTCGTGAAGACAATAAGACAAGTAAAATAAAAATAGTCTTTAATGCATCTATGAAAACAACTTCCGGTTTATGAGAATACCGGAAGCCCGGAAGCCTTTTTCTATTGTTATTTTCATAATAATAGAAAAAGGTCCCCACTATTTCAACAAGATTCATTTAGTATCATACTCAGATTTCGAAGTCACAAAATTTGCTTCAACACTGACACTGAAAAAATGTACAGGCAAGTATTAGTTTCATCAGAAGACACTAATTTGCAGGGATAGTTTTGGAGAAATAGACCGAACAAAAATTTAGCTTTTGACAGTCCACTTTCGATACAACTTCAGCTCCATATTTAGCAATCAGAACTCTACATCAATTAGCCAATGATTATTTACAGAAATATGAAAGGCTTTCAGGTGATATTGTCAGATTTTATGTTGACGTTATCTTAATTAGGGGCAAGGAGGTAACCGAATTGTTAAAATTGCAACGTGAATTATCTGAATTTTTATGTCAAGCAGGAATATTCGCAAATAGTGCTCAAATTATAAATAACTATTAGATCACCTTGACAGAAGTAAATACCCTAATTGTACTTTATAATTTGTTAAAAGACTATACCATAAAAACGCCAGGCTTGACGTGGCTTCCTAATTACAATGCGTTTAAATTTAAAATATGCTACATTTTAAATGCAAATTTAGTTAAACACTATACCATGGGCATTATTGCCAGAATTTATATCCCTTGGGTTCATTTGGACAAGTAACAATTTTTATCTAAGAGCTATAGCTTGACTAGGATAATGAATTACCTCGGAAACTCAAATCACAATGGGTCAGATTTTCAACTAATCTGAAGTTATTTCATTTAACAGATATTAAACTAATTTAGAAAATACGCTTGAATTTCGCATTGTTTCTGCGACGCATCAGAAAAGCATATGGTTGGTGTGTGTATATAGTAATAATTTCATGTTATGACGCATGTGCAATATATTCTGTTAGTTATTATGCTGGAAATCTAGAGTCGCTCCAATTGAACAGATATTTCTCCCACGTTTGAAGTTACGTGAAACTTTGTTAGTTAGTAAACTTAAAATTAGTCATTAAAGCTTTAAACATATAATATCAAAAAAGGTTTAATCAGTACAGATACATTCTGCATTGGTTGGTAGCAGAACTAAGTAAATGAAACTCATTTGAATCGGATTTCAAAAATTCAAACTATTACTGATATTACTACGGATGACACAAAACTTTTGTCGGTTCTTGAATGGAATGGTTTGTTTATCTGTTCTGTTCTGGATCAGACTTTAATCCTTAACTAGTCATGTTTATCAGAAAGAGAACCTTTCAAACAACAATTGTTCACTCAGTTATCGCATCTCTTTCAAACCAGTACCTGTGCTACTCTTTTAATAAGAATTCAGAAAAATTTGAAATTGGTACTTTTGAGGCATTATTGGAAACAAAGATTTACTGGAGCGACTGCTGCTCAAAAAATATGTGAAGTGAATGGGGGAGGTGTTGTGAATGTAAGGAGTGCACAACGTTGGTTTAGGCGTTTCAACAGCGTCGACATCACCCTGAAGATGAACCACGTTCTAGGCGCCCATCTGAGTGGCACACTGAGGCTACAGAAAGGGCAGTTAATGAAAATCCGTCAACCAGTACCCGCCAACTATCGACTATTCTTGGGCTTTCTAGAGCAACAATACGCCGTCATCTCAAATCCATTGGAAGAAATTTTTGGAGTTGCCGATTTGTACCCCATGATTTGACACCCGCCCAAGCCCAACGTCGGGTAGAAATATGTCAACAACTGCTCACCAGTTCTAAAGACTCTCGTTTTTTGAAAAGAATGGTCACTTGTGATGAGAAGTGGATTATTTACCACAACCCTGACACAGACAAGCAGGGTTAAATCCAGGCCAGTTACCGAATCCGGTTGTGAGACATGATAAGTTCGCACATAAAGTTATGTTGTGTTTTTGGTGGAATTTCAAAGGTGTGGTGTACTTTGAACTGGCACCTGATGGTTGTGCTATAAATGCAGAATTTTATTCTTAGCAACTGGAGCGGATGTATGAAGTTCTGGTTCAGAAATATCGTGCCCTAGTCAATCGGAAGAGTTCTTCTACAACAAGATAATACTCGTCCTCATACCGCTAGAATAACTCTGAATAAAACTGAAGAACTTGAAGGTCTAGAACTTCTACCACACCCTGCATACAGCCCTGACCTCGCCCCCTCTGATTATTACTTGTTTCGCTCAATGGCTCATTTTCTTCGGGAGAGACAGTTCAATAATCAGGCGGAAGTCGAAAACGAATAAAAAGATAAAAACTGGTACATGCGACATCTTCAACGTTGGCTGATAGGTGGCTCAAGACAGACCAACACGAGGGGTTATACTTTGAGGATTGAACTGTAAGTTGTTATTTTTCAAATAAATTTTAATGTACTGTACAACACCGACAAAACTGTTGTGTCATCCCTGGAATAATAACTGGGATCATGTTTGTTCTATAGATATATTTTCACCCGGTTTAGATGAATGTTTTTAGAAAAAAAAATTGAAACATCCCTGAATGGTTGGTTGTACCAATCAGAAAATTCATGGCGATTACACCAAACAGAAATTCCCAGAAATGATGAAATCCCAAAACTAAGAAAAGGAACAATTATAATAACTATTTTCCAGAGCAGATATTCATTTGATTTAATTAAGAGATATTCTTCCTGGATTAAACTTAATCGCGCATTAGCAACTATCTTTAGATTTGTTACTTACTGTAGGATTGTAAAAAAGAACTCATAATCTTCAGAATAAAAAAATAATTGAAATCAGTAATCATATAACAGTGTCGAAATAAATTATGCGCAAAACATTTGTACAATATTACCTCAGCAGGAAAGGTTTCCGAAGAATAATTCTAATTATTAAATTGTTCACAAAATAAAACCTCTTACTAAAAATTCTAGATTACTAAGCCTCAATCCCCTTATTGATAATGTGGGGGTCATTAGAGTTGGAAGCTGTTTAGAAAATTCTCAATTATAAACATTATATATCAAAATTAATTTGTTTTCATAAAATCAATTTTCATATTGGAGCCCCAGGGACTACAGAATAAAATCCGTAAACAATTTTGGATCCTTAATGGATGTATGTAAATTTATAATTCGAAATTGCATTAACTGTTCTAATGTCAGACCTCGTTTTCAGCAACATTTGATGTGGGCTCTTCCGGCTGGCCTTCACTACACTTGGTGGGTGTTAGTTGTGCTGGGCCTATTTTAATAAAACAGCATACCAGAAGAAATGCTCCTTTCATTAAAACTTATTTCATTAATTGTATACGTTTCTCAACAAAGGCAGTTCATCTTGAAGCAGTTAGTGACCTAAAAACGGATTCTTTCATAGCTGCTTTTAATCGATTTCTTGCGCGACTACGTCCCTGTAAATACGCTTTTTTCTCATAACGGAACCACATTCGTTGGCGCTGTAAACAAATTTAGAGATCTAGATCTATTAATATTATCTAATGAGCACTAAAATAAAATAAAAAATATCTATGATCTTTTATGTTACCACGGCCATTGTCATGAAAAACACTTAAGTTTCCGAGTTGAGACCGCGTTAGTGGTTTGCTAGAAACCGACGTTTCACCCATATTGCAATGAGCCTCTTCAGGATAGCTACACCTTAAATGGAGCTAAAATCCATATCTGCAATGGATTGTTCCATTAACTTTCAAGTTATAACGACCCCGAAGAGGATCATTGCAGCATGGGTGAAACGTCGGTTTCTAGGAAACCACTGACGCGGTCACAACACGGAAACTCAAGAGTTTTTCAAAAAATATATATATGTCAATAAAGGCATATCATGGCATTTTATCCCTCATTATTTATCCTCACTTCCGCAAACTATGGGAAGCGGGTGTAAAATCCATGAAACACCGTCTATGACGAATATTTAAATAATCACATTCCTAGTTTGAGGAGTTAAGTTCTGTGCCAAATTGAAGCGATTTTAAATTCGAGATCTTTAGTTCCCTTATCATCCAGTTCTGATTATCTTTCTATCCTAACTAGCTCATTTCTTTTTTGTTAGAGTCACTATCATTTTTAATTAGCAAGACAATGGCGTAATAAAGAGTCATGTCAAGATATGACAGCCAATATTCTTACACACAGTTTTGGAAGGAATGGTCTGATGAGTACCTTATTCACTTGCAGCAGTTATCTCAATGGGCTATATATACATCACCTGGACCGAGTGTTCTTATAAAGGAAGAAATCTACCTCCCCTTCAGAGAGCTCTTGGAAGGTCGATACAAATTTACCCAGAAAAGGATGGAACTGCGAAAATGGTCAAATTAAAAACTAAATCTGGTATAGTTAAAAGAGCAGTACAAAACTCAATCCCAGTTTGTGACGTATCTCAAAATGAACTTGATTAATTAGAGTTTAAGAAGTGTTGACTGATGAGATGTTTGTTGATGTATGTTAATATTGTATTTTATTTATTTGTTTTTATTTTTTTCTTATTAACTTCCTCAAGGGAGGCGGGATGTTGAAGCTCAAAAGGGTTAATTTGAAGCGTCTTAATTTTAATTAATCCGAAGGAGAAAAGAACTTTAGAGTTAGAAAGTCTATCTATCTCAGCATGACAGTGAACAAACATTCCATTCAATAAACATTTCAGAAATTCTATTTACCTTTTCTTTTATTCAGTAAAATTATTGAATAGAACCAGCGACAAGTATCATGAGGTAAGATCGTCTAAAAACGATAAGGCGCCTCAAAATAAAACGGACAGAATAGATAATTTAGTCGCAAGCTACAAATCTATTCAGTAGGCCCAGGAAAATGTAAATAACCGTAAACACAAGAGTCTTTTGTTTTTGTGAAAAAGTTTTGAAAGTTTATTTGGCCAATGATAACAGAGCTCTGGCCAAAGATTAGGAATCTTAGTTGGAGGTCGTGGTTTTAACGATAAGATTCTACTTTGAAACATATATAAGTTGTTTTCATAGACGTGAATACTCCATTTTTAATAAACTATCTCTTAGGAAGACTATCACAACATGATTGGAATGAACGGTGAGTCATAAGGATCAGAATTTGAAAAGAAGACTGCGGTTTCGTCCATAAAAGATGAAGTAAAAATTTGGATGCGGAGCTATATCTACTCGATACGGACGTCAAAATGTAAGTAGAATAAATTATTACATGATTATACGAATAAACTCGGAGAACAAGATAATAGGTGCCTGCGGGGAAAATGCCTTTTCAAATATAAAATAAAATGTCTTTGGAAAATATATAACAGATATTAATCAAAATATAACGAAAATTACCACTTTATTTGACATATCTTCGTCCATTTCTCGCAATATTAAGTTCTCCTATAAGTAAAGGAGATTTATCACCACCGAGCATGCAGCCAATTTCATACACTCTCCCATTAGGAGTTTCCAAGTTATATTCACTGAAATCAGTTTTGTTTATTAAATTTATAAATACTACAATTAGACAATCTAAACACAACATACATCTACAAAGTAAGTCAACAAATATACGTATGTGCAATTAAATAAATATATTAACCTAGTTGCCCAGACACAGCAGTTTTCTCCTTTTGCAGAAGCTTCTGTAGTAGGTTCATTAATTTCCAAACAGATACTTCTAAACAGTTTAAAGTATGAATAAATATCAATTAAGTTTTTTGTGTTAAAATATACATGAAATACAATACAAACCTATCAGTATTATTTTCTTCCATAGCCACAATTAGGAATAATTTTGGATGGGTATTCAGTAATAAAGGTTTCGTTGTTATATTGAAGATTAATTTGTCTCCTTTTTTGGTAGGAAAATCGCATACAAATAAACTGAAAATTAAGTCACTTCATGAGTAACTCATGCATAAATTCTATTAATTAGAATAAATTTCAAAATAAAACTGATTTATAAATCAATAATAATCTACTGATAATTTACTAAAAACAAAATAACTAACCATAAGGACACATCATTAAATTTAATGAATTTGAAATCATTAAAAAATACACATTAGTAACGAATTTGTATAAAACAACGAATTGGTCCTTTTGTCGATTACATTCCAAGCGGATAGACTACCCGAAGCCAAATATTCTGATGTAATTATGAGAAAGCGAAGCTCTTTAAAATAAAAATATAATATATCTTCATAATAGTAAACTCTCTGCTTTATATATATATGGATATATATGATGTATATGGATATATATATAAATCCAGTAAAAATATTATTCGTAACCGAACTATTCAGAAAAATTTCCCTTTAAATACGACAAGAAGCCAAAATTTGTTGGAACTGGGTAAAAAAATATATGAATAGAATATATTCCTTTGTGCAAAAGTAATCACAGATTGTGTTTTTTTTCTTGGAAAAAAGGATTACTCTCCTTAAAAGAAAGAAAATATTTGAGTTACTATGATCATATATTATGATTCGTTTTTACAAAGTAATTAATCTCATAAAGTAATTAATATATAAAACTGGACTGCTGATCTCAGAACAGTGTTTCTGTAGCGAAAAAACCACTGGTCGGAGGTCGGCAGTGCGCTGAGAAGGATTCAGGCACCAATGACCATAGATGTTGACGATCCTTAACATATATATATAAAATTGCCTGGGCATACATTTTTGATGGTACAGAACTTATAACATTTACAAAAGAAAAAAACTTAAAATACTACTTCAATGAAATACGTAACATCCTGGCACCCTAGAGGAGTCTTATAAATCAATTTTCTTAAAAAAAATCAAACGGTATCTGCCATACGACAGTTGCAATATGCGTAGAATAAGTTTTTACGTTTTTCAACCCCCAACCCCAACTCCCCACTACACACTCACCCACTATGCCCTCTATGAGAAAACATTCGTTTGCTTTTTCATGTGAGAAACGTTCGCCTCCCAAAAAACATGTTCTACATTAAAAAGAAAAAGTGACAATAATTTAAGAAAATTAGATTTCGTAAAAATCTTTAAATATCATAAATAAAAATTTGTTGTCATTAATACATAAATACATTTATATGTTCGTGTAAAGTATTTTCCAGACCGTTTATGTGTATGATGATAAAAATACCAACTGGTATAGAGATACCACTGTATAAGGTGATTCCCTTAAACTGATTTTATCTGAAACTACGAGACGGATTCTCTTAAGACTCACACAAAAGAAATATCAACTTTAAACTTTCTGCAATTTTGGTTATTGAGTTACATCCTCTGCATACAAACACTCATATATCGTGATCCAGAGCCAGTTTTAACAGTGGTTAAAAGCACACAGATTCCCAAATTCCAGACCAGGCAAAACTATTAAATTTGTGTAAGTTGGAAAAAATATTGGTAGTGAAGTATGTGCTTCCGCCTCGACTTGTAATTTGATACTTGAAAATTAAGTCCGCCTGACATCTTTTAAAAAGGTATGAAAAATAGTTTACACAATATATATATAATGGGAAATTTAAAAAAAAATCTAAAGAGAACTCAAGAAAACAAGAGAATGTAAAATTAACATCATTATGAAAGCAAACAAAAAATTATTTTCAGGTTAAGGATAGTGAAATTTATGTCAAAATAAATGACTCTTTCATCCACAAACTTGGATGAAAAAATGTCATAAATGGGTAACAAAAGTTTAATCGGATTAAAAACCTTTTTCCTTTTTTTAAATTAAAAAAAAAAATTAGAAACCCAAGATTATTTGAAGAAAAATGTAAAAAATTACACTTAGGAAGTAACATGGTGAAAAGCACTATAGGAAAAGAATTTCCAAATATTGTAATATAATTATAAACAGGATAAACTTCGGTATCATTTCGTGCAATCGATCGGTTTTAAGCATTCTCTCACCTTCAGGAAATGTTGATAAACAATTTAAATTTTGATAAACACCCGAAGTCGGTCGATGACCACAAAGTTGAAGCAGCCTTCCCCGGAAAAATCTCTAATGTATTTCAGCTCTACAGATTCAACTCCCATAAGGAAATATAAAGCCTGAATAAATTATTGTAAAATTGAATAAACAGTTACCGATCTACGTGTTGTGAATTTTCTGGTTCTGTTTGGAAATTTCGCACCAACAAAGAACCTCCTCCATTAAAACCATCCTCTTCATAGTATGATAGACAACTATCTACCGTACCATGTGAACCAATCAAGCCACTGATTTGATAGTCTTGCTTATTCAAATCGTACCATGGTTCTTCTTTTTCTAGCTGTAAAAATAAATCAGATAATTTTTTAATCTTATGAAAACATTGATTTGAAAATTAATTTTTATGTTTTTACAACAAAATAAATTTAGTTAAGAATGATTTTCAATATTTTATTAACATTCGGCAAAAATCAGAAACAAAATGAACTGAATTCAACCAACTTGCTCATATACCTAAAACAAATATATAGGGGCAAGTAATAACATACCAACAGAGGCACGTAGAGAATGATTACATTGTAGAGAGAAAACCCTTGTAAACCGATTTCGAGAAATTTCCAAAAAACTCAAAAACCTATTCTATAAAATCGCAATCCAGTTAACCGATTTTCTTCACCCAAAATGCTTCTAATGTATATTAATGTTAGTATTAAAGTGATAAAACCATATATTATATTGAAATGATATTTCAGAGGAAAGTATAATGCTACTGTTTTCCCATTAACACCAAAAGATAAATTTTCACTGGAAAATGTTTCTAATAAAAGTGATGGTATTTTATGAGTGCAGGTACTTTACGAAGTTTAAAGAATATCATTGATGCCGTTTCCGAGTAAATCGCGAACAACTGAAAAAAACAAAACAGTAAAGACGTACTTGCCCGAATTCTTGGTGTCTGATGTGATGGTAGTGCCCAAGTGGAATACCACTTTGAGTTTCCTGCAACTTTTCGTTTTTGAGATTTCTGTTAACACATATTTACACAAGCCATTCGCTAAAAAAAGTGTAGAAAAAAGGAGGCCCGGTATTGGTAAGCAAAATCTCAAGATATTATCTGAAAATATGAGAAGAACCTAAAGAATGGCGAACGGGAATAATATGCCCGATCCACAAGAAAGATGATGTTTGGAATGCTATAATTACAGAGCGATTACTCTCCTTTCTTCAACATTAACTGTCGAGTCTGAATAAAAGGATACCTGACAGACAAATTCCAATATGTTCGAGACAAAAGGCAGGGAGGAGACGCTCTTTCATGCACGCTCTTCAACCTGTTTGCAGAAAGAATGCTCAGAGATGCCAGGACTGATATTGTACGTGCAATTTATAATAAGAGTGTGCTGATTCTGTCGTACGCAGACGATATCTGCACAATTGGTAGGACAATCGGAAGCAATGAAGCATACCTTCATAACTATGGACCAATCACGAAGGAAGATGGGATTGGCAGTTAATGAAGAAAAGACAAAATATCTCCCAACCGATACAAGGGAGCACAGCCCAGCAATCCAAATCTCTGAATATAGTTTCGAAAGAGTAGGCGAAAAACCGTTAATACCTAGAATGAATAGTGACAGCGTATAATGACGTGATTGGCTCAGAGCCGCCAATAAGTGCTATTACGGACTCCTGAAGTATATGAGAAGCCGAAACACCACGTGCACTTTGTATAGAGTGCTAAAGCGCCCCGTTCTGACGTATAGAGCTCAAGTATATACCATAACCAAAGCGTCAGAGCGTGGTCTTTAGAAAGATTCTAAGAGGGATATATGGTCCAGTTAAAGAAGTGATCAGTGAGGAATACGTCACGACGATGAACTGGCTACCCTATATTCGAACGTTGATGTAGTTAAATACATCCAGTTAGCGAAACTGCGGTGGACAGGCCATGTTGTGCGGAAGGATGAAACTGCCACCCTCAAAAAAAGCTGTTTGGCGAGCCAGGAAGAATTACATGCCGAGGACAAGATGGCTGAATGGTGTCATGAAAGATGTAAGACAGCTAAACAAACTGGATTGGTGGATTGCAGCGAGAAAGATGGAGAAGGATTCTTTAGCAGGCCAGGCTTTTAGCGCCAAGGAGCAAGTAAGTTTAGAGGAAATCCTAACCCCACTCCTCCCCAAAAATCCCTTTAAATGAATTTTCCCCAAGAAATTTTAGAAATAAAAGTTGTAGCTCTAGTTGTTTTGTGGTTAATTACCTAATTTAAAGAAAATGTTAGAGCCGTTTTTGAGACAATATCAAAAACTGTAATTTCCATTCGGTAAAGTTGTACTTCTGGTGAACCTATTTTTTTCAAACTCGGAATTTTGGCATCACATTTTATTATAATAAACATTAGCTGAAATAACATTAGAGGAAACATTACACCACTCCATCACTAGTATTCACCTTAAGTGAATTTTTCCAGGAAAATGTTTCAACCAAAAGTTGCAGCTCATTATATGTATAGTTAACATTAAAAGAATATGGAAAATCGTTGCAGCTATTTTGAAGTGAAAATCGTAAAAAACTGGAAAATCCATTCAGTAAAGTATTACTTCTGGTTGACCGGTTTAACCCAAAATCTTAATGTCAGGTCTCTTGGTGGAACTTAAACGAAATATCAAGTTGGAACTTTTTACGATTTTCTGCCATTTTTGAGTTATGCCTAACACACAGGCACACATGATCAAAAACACTAAATTTAAAAAAAAAAACACTTGTTTCTGACTCGGGGGACCACAAAACATATATTTCCGGTAAAAACTCGAATCGAAATTTGACACGATCGTAATACTTCCTCTTGCAGTAGTAAGAGAAAACAAAAACAATTAGATATCCTTGAGAACATATTAATATAAAATTAAGGATGGTTTTACACGAAAATTATACTGTATATTTATAAAATAAAAAGTAATTAAGTCTAACTGAATTAATTTTTTTACTTATTTAAAATATATTATGTTTTGCGATTCCAATCTCCGTTTTTAATATAATTTTCCTTCCTCAAAAAGATTTGGACTTATTTATGACTTGCTCAAATTTCATGACACTGATGTTTACTGCCATTCTAATTTTCAAAAGCAGTAAACACACAAGTTCCGTTGCATTTAAATAGACCTACCTAACTATAAGTATAATGATCAAAGAGTGAAAAGTCTCAAAGATATTTTAACATTCTGTTATATCTTTATACAGTTTTCAAATAAATGTTTCATAAGTGAAAAAATTATTAATTTTATTTGTTAAAAATTTTAAACAAACACATACTTTTCCGTTTACGAAAAATTTCTTTCCTCTTCCTAGACAAAACGTAGTCCTGAACGGTAAAAAGGAGGGTCCTTGTACATAAAGATGGTCACATAGATAATCCCAAAATTTATAATCTCTGGATAAAAAGTGTTCACCAGGTAAGCAACATTCATGCACCCAACCAGGTGCGAACAGGGCAACTGAAAGTTCCCATTTCCTTACAGCTTCAACAGCCTTAAATGCAAAATAAAATACGTCTATTATATAAGGAAATAATATTACAGCTATAAATATTAAAATTCCAATGTATTGTAAGTTTTTTACAAATGTAATCCAATCAATGGAAAGAACATCAACATTATAAATAATGCTTTCCAATTGCTAGAAAAACTATATATTTTGAAAGATTTAAGCATTTCAAATATGTATTTTATCTGAAAATAAAATGTACAAGTGAAATAATAAAATAAATTTTCAAACCTCAACTGTACCAAACCCTCCACCACCTCTGCAACCTCTTCCAAAAACATCAACTCCAACAAATACATCTCTTTTCCGTGAACCAGCATTGTTAAGGGTGACTTCCAAATGTTTATCAGACCAAGCATAATTAAGAAATATTCCGTCAGTTAAATCAAAGAACTTTCTATAGAACAAAAAATATTGTGTCTTCTTGCTTATATACTAAATAATGAAAAAATAAATCAATATTAAATCACCTGTTTAATTGATTTAAAGCATTCTGATAGAAAACTGAACCAATTGGATAAATTACAGAATCATACCAAATGACCATGTTTTCAAAATTGCTTGATTTCAAATGCACTCTAAGTATGCTAATGAAATCACAAAATAATTTCATTTTATTTGGTGGTATGGTGTTTTCAACATTAAGTAGATATCCCTCAAAACCGTAATATTGGCAGATTCTAGCTAAGGCGTTGGCAAATTTAGAAATCAACTGTTTGTCACTTAAAAGTTTACTCCAAATTACCTCACCTCTAGCTCCTTCAGTGATAATTGTACCTGCAAAATTTCCAATTATACCAACCATTTAACAAAATTCGAAAAAATAAATGTGAAAAATACAATTTATTCAATCACTGGCTCTGGACAACAAAAATATAGTTTTGTGGAAAGAATAGATGTAGTGCATGAGGTCTTGCAATAGTTACTGAAGCAAATAATTATGGCATGTCACCAAATATATTATATTAATAAATAAAATAAATTTGATTACCTAAAACCATTACTCCATTCTTGTGTGCCGCATTTATCCATCCTAAAGGTGGAATTGTAACCAAATGATGACTAAAATAAACAAATATATCTATACATGACCATCTAAAAAACTCGAATCCATCATTTTTTTCATTTCCTTTTACATCCCTGAAATACAGTTGATTTAACTAATGAATTGCATAAAAATATATAATAAACAGATATAACAAAGATTACAAACTTGTCATTTAAATATCCGCCAGCCATATCATGGCAATACAATGTTCGCGGGACATCATATTTAGGTAATTTATTAAACGGTGTTATAAGAGATCGGCATTGTTTTAATCCTTTAAAACATTGTTTGCTTCTCTCTGTTCTCTTTATAACATTTACAGCCCAGTTTGGTTGTGTGGGAGGCTCCCAACTGAGTACAGCGTCTATTATTCTGATAGGCTGACATAGCTCACTTGTGTTAGGATCATTAAAGTAAACATTCATTACGTTAGACTGAAAATTAAGAAAGATAAAAATAATCAAAATGAAATTTCATAAAAATAAAATAAAAAGAGACTGTCAAAAAAATTACAAAAAGTAGAATGAGATTTAACGAATTTGATAAGAACTGATAGGCGGGTTGCACTAATCAAGACCCATTTTAACTGTTAGAACTCAATTACTATTTTAAATAAATTTCTGAACTTACAGATTGCTGTACCAGAAATCTAATAATAATTTTAAAAACTTATACAATTTAAATGTTTACATTATATTATAATACTGTTATCGTAAAAAAAAAATTTGACTTGTAAAATGTAATCAAAAAAGAAGGTTAAAAGTATGTTACTGTGGATTTTATCACTACAGCAGATGATAATATTGATTGTGTTTCACTCTAGTGTGGGTATTTCCAACTATTGCAGAAATTTTTCACTTGTTTAAATTTAAATTTCAGCTCGAAAGGCTATCGCAATAGGATCCTTATTCATCTATACCAGATGAGAGGTTGCCAAGGATATTCCAGTATTGAAAAATGCCAACATTTCTGAAAAAAAAAAAAAACAAATTAGAGAAAAATGTATAGTTAATGAATCTTTGCGCAACGGTCTTACTTTCAATAGGCAGATAAGTTTTATTTACTTTATGACTTTTTTTGGATGTGGAGTTTTCTAAAAAATTATTCTAAGATTTTGTGCATTATTCAAAGAATTTTTTTTTAAATGTGAATAGCAATTCAAAATAAGATTTTACATTACATAATTTCCTAGAACGCTATTCACCGAGCTACAGATTCTATTCGTAAACGAACTGATAGAACAACCCTACACAAGATTCCACAGTAAACTAGGCACACATATCAACCCACACATCACCAACATGTCCTCCCTTACCACACCTGGGAATCCTCCCAGAAGTTTAAAGCGCCACTGTCCAAGAAACCTCCTGACCGAACAAGAGGAGTAATCTCTGCCAAGGGCAAGTGGCACTGGCCACTTTACTCGAGCAACACAAGACACTTTAGCCGCAGACATCCCCAATTTACCTTTGCATAGAAACTGGTATTTTAAAGGAACAGAATGTGTGTACAATATTAAAAATAGGAAATATATACTACGTCTTTCTTAAGAAAAGATTCACCTCGAACTTAAATAGAATATTTAAGCAATGCCATTTATTATAATTATAATTTTGATGTATCAAGATTTAAGATTGTTAATTTTTTTTGTAAATTAACAAAAATGGTACTATGCAAACAAGGCTCAAATTATATGATTTTACATTACATTCTTAGAGCCAGATAGGATAATTAAATGAAAATAAACGATTACAAGTTTTAGTATAACTTTCAAACAGAAAAAATAAGTTTTGAAGATTTTTAACACAATTTAAAATCAATACAAAATTTCAGCAGTAATAATGGAAGAAGATATTATCGGTAACATCAGCTATCGGCAATGTTAAACAGTTCATTTCATAATCTTTTTAAGAAACAAATCACAAAAATCCTCATCCTCATCACAAAAATTTCTGAATTGAATATATTTGCTAAAATATTATTAACATCAAATTGATTTAGTAATAACTTCAAAACAAACTAATTAGAGGAACTTGAAATTAAATAACGCTCCTTTATTTCAAAGCAATTGTGAACAAAATATAAACTAGACTATTCATTCTAATCAAGCAATAATCATACTCTTTTTTAAATGGAGTATGTATAAATAACTAAACTCAGCATAAAAAAGAAATAAATCAATCATTTATGCAATGGGAAGTACAATGTACTGCATATGTAGCCAAACATTGATCATCGTTAGGTTCTTGATCCTTAGCGCAGCTGCCCTTGGTTTTCATTAAATGTATTTTTCTGACATGTATTGTGTAGTAGGAGTGGGTATCCTACCGCATAATACATCTCAGAAAAATATTATGGTATCAATTTCTATATTGGAGAGTAAAATCGTAGAGATATTGGTGAATGAGTATGCATAAATCGTCACACTTATCTTAGTTTAATACCCGCTGTTATGTCTCTAGACTTGCAAGATTACAGTATATATGTATAACCCTGTTATGGAAACTGGCCTGTTAGGGCATTGTGTCCCTGACATGAGGATGTAATCATTTTCGAACTAATTTTAGTGCACTCCTAAGTAATCTCTAGCTTAGCAATCACAAGACTTGATTTTAAAATAATCATCTGCAATTTCTTATATTTGTATCAACTTTGTATACGCGTGAATACTCATGCAGCTCCGATAGATAATTTATTTCACAGTTGGGAATTATTAGGTTACTACGTGCATTTAATAGGAATGGTATATAAAAATAATACTCCACATCACACAAAAACTTTATTTCCCAAATTATTAGTTAATATTTGCCTAATGAATTTAAATATTTTATTTTTCTTTTTTACTACGAAACTAATACTGTTTTGTTATCCAAAACTGTGATTACATCATACAATAATTGCACACAAAAAATGAATCTAGTAATTTAACTTTGTTGGAAGACACAAGTGAAAATAAAAAATATTTATTATTTTTTTGATACATCAATAAAACATTCATTTTCCATTCATAGTTTGTTCGGTGGAAAAAAAAAAATAAAATGAAATGTGGCATTTGTAACAAATTTGCTCTGCAATGCCGCTGAGCTATTTTAAGATATTTGATATATGTACTTCATAATTTATTGTTTTTATTTTTATTTTTTAAATCGTTCTTCTTTCTTTATTTTGAAACTCGAATTTTTTTTTCCATGCTATTTGTTTATTTTGGAAATTTGAGGTGGCCAGATTTAGATATATATATATATTTATATATATATGGAACAGTAAGAACTTTTATTCCCTCAAAACTAAAGCTGTCATTTGGTTTCATCTTTGAGACAAAATATTTAAAAAAGATTCATGAGGAAAGTTGTTTTGATCGCTGTTTGACCAAAGTGTGTTGTTGAAATATCAAAAACTTATGGTGAAACAATTCCATGAAACAGAAGAATCCGAATGTAGGCAGAAAATAGCACATATGAATATAACAAAAAGCTAAGAAGCCCATATTTGTGGAATTAAAAAAACGAAATTTCTTCATATTTTTTCGATAACAAAGAATAAATTTCAATGCGACTGACAGTTTGTGATCTCTGTAAAACAAATCTGAGAGAATTTGCAAATATACTGCAAATATGAAAGCAAAGGGGAAGTAAGAAAAGGTTTGGTTAACAAGAACATAATAATTAAATAAAAGTATAACATTAATTTTTATTTTGTTGCATAACCAACAAAAAATGTATTTAAACTAAAAAATATAAATGATATAAATTATAAATAATAAATATTTAACGAGCGTTTACAACAACCAAACTGTTGTATATCTTCAAGCACTGGTAGTGAATGGTTTATAACATCTCAAATTCTTTAAAAATAATAAATTCATGTTTGAAATTTTAGTTCATATTTATTTCTTAAAAAAAAAACCTCAAGATATTTGTCTTCTGGATGTTATCTTTCTTCTAATTTCTGTAGATAATAAAAAGCAAGCATAAAATATGTAAGCAAATACTAAGTCATCAGTTTCAAGTTTCAATAAATAGTAAGATTCCTGTATTAGCTCGCAGGAGGATAATCTCTTATTGATGTATTTATCTTTTATACTGTAATAGTAAAAATTATCGTTGCAAAGGAACATGCAATCAACAAGAAGTTAAACTGATTTAATTGAAATATTTAAAGACTTTGGATTGACGTTTCTAAGTTAAAACTTTGGTGTCTCAATGTATCTGACAAAAAAATTTAAATAGGAGATAGGTGAAATTAATCCACTCATTGCCCATGTTCCGGCTTTCTTTATCTGGGATCACTCATTGCTAATTATAGTTTCCCAATATTAGTCATGATGTTTGGTTACATCGTTGGAGTCCATGCGGAATCAACTTTGATCCTCGCATCTAAGACGAGAGCGTTAGCCATTAGACTTAAGGAAGCTTTTTCCTTTGCCCGCTTACAATGTATAAGAAAAACCTATTTTACACTAGGTTAGATGGTAGAGGCATAAACAGCTTGTTATTATTTAACTTCTCAGTAACCATCATTGAACTTCTAGCTAAATGGGGGTTCAAGTTAAAGCATTAATAGGGGCGTCTCGGATTTAATGACCATGGCAGTGAATCAGCTCTAAAAAAACAAAAACAATAGGCATTCATATTTCTGCTTCAGTTTTCTTGCCGAAATGACGTCCTACTTATCTAAATGCATTAAGTAGAGGAGTCCTACTTATCTAAATGCATTAAGGAGACACTTGCAAGAGGAGTGGATAGCTTTCCAAGAAGGCTTGAACATTCTGCAATTTTTTGGCTGAACGCAGAAGTTTTTCGTACTTCCATACCTTCTAGATGAATTAGTATGAATGTCTACCATGTCAAAGAAATAATCTGAAATGTTTAGATTTTTTATTAGTAATATCGCTATAGTTTTATAATAATTTTATGATAAAGATAATTCCTCATTGGACAATTTTATGTCAGCTGGCAGCTATCCCAGGGTAAAAACGCACATGCACACTACTTGCCACTACTGAATGGAAGCATAAATTGGTTATTGAATGCAAAATTTTGAATATAAAAATACTTCTTAGTAAAATTTCAAGTTTGTATTTTAGATATTATATATTTTTTATTACATCCAATCCTTTTTATGACTTTCAGTGATATGTCCATACATTCAAAGCTGGTACTCTTTCCTTATTTATTATTTTTGTCATCCAACGTTCATATCTTACAATCAGTAACTTATATTTCTTTTGCTTTAATTAATCCACTTATTCACTGATTAGCTCTTTACATGTATAACTCTGAATTTCTTTTAAAATATGATTCAAGGAATATTTTTAAATTCATAACTGTACCATAAATATCTGGTCACTTCAATTTTAAAAGTAATTAAATTAAGATCATAAATGGGAACATACTTTAAATAAATAGTTATAAATTTAACTTTTATTATTAATTTGATTTCATTCAATTTATTAATAAATTACTACACATCGTTTTAACTACCTATCACATAATTCACTGTATTGTGCTATTATTACATGTTCAAAAACTATCATTTTTTTTTAATAAAATGGTTCAATATTAATAAATCCTTTATTGTTTTCATTCTTTCTTTTATTTTATTTTTTCGTTAAAGTCAAAATTTATATAATGACCTAATATATACTTAAAGAAATATACATACATACATATAAGTATATAAATAGCTTGATTGTGTATACATAGGTCCCAATAAAATTATCTAAACAATGCTACACATTAAATAGATTATTAATATGGCTTATAAATTACTTTATTATAATAATATATTGCACTTTATTTTGTTTTTTATTATATACTTTTACAAATCATGAAAAATTTATCTTTTTTATATTTTCTTACTATTTATTATGTTTTAATATTATCAAGGGTGGGTAGGTTAAACTATTAAATTAAATAAATTATAATATTAATATTTACTAATTTATTTAGGCCTGCATATATCATAACTTAAAAAAAAGAAATGGTTGAGAATCAAATTATTTATTCTATCTGTGCTTAGTCATTTTTTGTTTTTTAAAAATTTTCAGCTTAAATATTGTGCTGGTCACTTCAGGGCAAGGTGGTCCATATCGGTTACTACATTTTTTCTAAATTTGTATAAAAACAATTTATTAAAAGTATAATATTAAAATATATCTTTCAAAATCCAGACTAAATGATTATTAATTGAATTCCGTTTTATTTTTTAAGGTTGTTGCAATGTATTATCTATTATTTCTTAAGTTTTTAACCCGAAAAACAATTTGTAAAAAAAAAAAAAATTGAGTATTAAAATAAATCCTAGAGAATTCCTCTGCTTTTTCTATTTATATTTTTAAATTACAACTTTCAAAAAAGTTCTTCGATGAAAAAATAATTTCTGTCTTTCATTTCTCTACTAATATTTACAGTTAATTAAGTTTTTAGGGGCATTTTGACAAATTTTTATAAATATTGGTTTTATTTCCCTTTTTTTTGACATAATTTTTTTCCCTAAAGTTGTCAAATTGTATTCATCAATATTACTTTAAAAATTGAACGTTAACATAATTAATATTTTACTACGCAACTATTTACTAGGCAATGTTCATTTCAACATTATTATGTTAAAATCAATAATTGCTTAAAAGTGGTTCTTTTTAGCTCCATATTGTCTATACTAAGTGAACATTCTATTCATATAAATCAGAAATAATTTAAGCCTAAAATGATAGATGTTTCACTGTTTCAACCGTTTTCTTTATTGTTATTGTTAGAACTATTTATATGTATCAGTTGCTGGCGGTATTATGTATTCTTTTATTATTTCTGGATTAAATGTAACTATTCATAGCATTATTTGATGTATTCACGCAGTGAATTCAATATTCTACGGGAAATCATACAATTTTCTTCTTTCCAAGTCAAGCGTTTTTAAAAAACTCAGAAATCCATAACAGCAGGTTTAGTACATCAAAAGAGAAATCGAAATATATTCTGAGCAGCAAGTCTTAGAAATAACTCATTCACATTGCAAAGTATTATAGTTTTAACAAGAGTGAAAATTATTTGTTGGATTATTAAAGAAAGCATTCTGTGAGGTTCCAACGGTTTCTTTTTTTATCATCCTAGATGGCTCTCAACAAAAATACTTTTCAAATCTCCTTAACTTTTCAAGTAATTGTAATTGGTTATTTAATTTTTTTTTTTTTAAGGCGCATCAGCATGTGATATCATTGGCGCCCGAAGCTTTCTCAGTGCATTGCAAGCAAGCCGAGTAGTGTCTTCTCTTGTTACTGATAACGCTGCCTTTCACAGGGTAGTGATCTATAAACAAAAAAAAAATCTAAGGGCAGCATTATCTGGACGCGAATCGGAACCGCCAAGTTAAATAAATCTACCGCGTTACTTCTGAGCTATTCCCGTCCTTAATAGTTTAATTTTTCTGGCGCAGCGATGCGAACCTATAGGCGCCAATTACTATTACTATACATTATTATTATTATTATTATTATTGTTATTGTTATTCCATATTATTTTTATGTTTACGAGGACCTAAAGTGAATGACTCTGGGAATATTTTCAGGATGATGAACAGAAAAAAAAAGTACAGCAATATGACAACATGAATTGACCCTTTCAAGCGTTTACTTGTTTAAAAAAAACGTAAAAATGCACATAATAAAAGATATTTGTATTCAACAAAATTAATAGAAAAATTGTAGAATAGATATTAATGAATTATTGATCAGAGAAAATTCATCAGAACCAACAACACAATTGAAAAGTTTTCATCCTCTTTCTAAAATTAAATTATTATAAGCCCATGGTCTCTTATTGTTTTTGTTAACTTTACTGTATTTGTTTAGTATTTGATGTTTTGCCAAAACATAGGTTATGTGGAACTTACGAATTGAAAATGCTTGGTACATTACCAGAAATAATTCGTCCTGCTCATTAAAATTCTTTTCAAAGCCGATTTGTTATGATATGCTGACAAGTGAAACAACGAATATTTTCAAGTGGAAAGTAAGTAAAAATAAAACATCGTATTTTTGGGATGAGGTTCTATGCACGAAATTTAAATTAATATTTAAATATTCTGTTTCATTAAATCTCGATTTAATTATAGTATTCAAAGTTAAAAGCTATTTAACTCAAGCTACAATGCAATAGTGCGTAAATAAAAAAATTAGACAACAATAACATATGTAAAAAATTATAATATAACAAATAATTCTAGTGGCTAATAACCATCGAAGTTGAGAGCCAAACACAGAAAAATAACTCCAATTTTCTCACCAGCAACAAAATTATAAAAACTTCATGGTAAAATGTGGTCATTTCCTGATTCACCTAGAACCTAGATAATAACCGTAATTTAGGCAATTTTTGTGGTTTTATTGACTAATGCTTTTCAGTTTGTGCGCTAGTCGAATGTCCTCTTTACAAAATTTAAGTAACAATTGATTTACATATATTTTTAGCTTTTGTTTCCTAAATTAATAATTTCAAGCTTTAAGATAAACTACCTGTTTAACAAAACTATTTTTTAGTTCAAATTTTGTATGTATAGTACATATATAAATTATAAATATATGTAAATAATTCTGTGATTGCAAAAAATTTAACATTTGACAAGAAATAATACTTTTAGGAATTTTTGATACTGCTTGCGAATATTGTCATCAGAATTAAAACAGAACATTTTACAGTGAGAGCATATGTTCTGTTCTAACATCCCCTTACATTCATATTCCAAAAATCTTCATGTTAGTATTGATTTACTTATTATAAAATCATTGCGCTGAAATAACATTGAAAAAGTTACTTGTTTGGTTTTTCATTGGGAAATATCATTATAATGATTTCTGTAATTTTTCTTCTATCTGGGATTTCAAAATTCACCATGAAGCATACAAATAATAAAAAGCAACAGAGAAACAAGTTTTGAAAATAATGGAGCTGACAGAAATTTTAACATTGAAAATATTTTTCGCCCTGACCCTATTCAGGGAAAACCTAATGAAGATAGCGACACAGTTACACTAAACTAAGTGAGGATGGTGGGGTAAAGTGTCGGAGGTGTGGAGTGGCGGCGAAGGTTGGGGTGTTGCGGTGGTGTTTCGAATGGAGGCTTGAAAGGGGAGTGGTTAAAAGGGGTGAGGGAAAGATACCTATAAAAAGAGGTGTTTTCGGATTAGAGCGCATAGTTTTAATTACCACCTATGGTAATAAGATAATAGGAGCTGTCTCTAGTACTATATGAAAATAGCGAGAAAAATTATTAAAAATGCATAATAAGCAGTAAAAGACTCCAGAAAATGACAAATCTTGAAAATAAACGTATAGATTTGATAAACATATTTTCTTTTTGACTGCTGTTTACAAAGCTGTAAATACCAATAAAACATTTTCAATGTTCGACTTTTTCGTGAAAATTTGATAGTAGTTTTTTTGTTTCATAGACATTTTATCTTCTACTGAAAAATGTAATTAGGAAACATTAGGAAAAATGTAATTAGGAGACAAATAAATGGAAGGAAATTTTAATAAAACTGTTGTTCTGCCTTTAATGTAATCTCAAATCTTATATATGGATATATACAGTATGCATTGTGTTGGAGTAAATGGCTTCAGGAACCTATCATGGATGGATACCGAAAAAAACAAATGGAACTGGAAGAAAAAAAAATCATAATTCTGGATGCTTCAAGAGAATAAAAAAAGATTTTGACATTTTAACGCTTCATTCCAATAGTTTCATATGAATAATGTTGTTTCAAATTCGGTTTATGTATGAATTAAATCAGCGCATGATTTTGTTCGGTTTAATAAGTGATACGTTAACCTAAAATAAATAATATGATATTCAAATTGAATACTATAATTCTATAGTTATTTAAAGGTAATATCCAAAATATCTTTTAATAAATGTACACATTTTAAATTTTTGCCTAAAGATCCTACAAAATATACTTCTAAATATATTAAATTATTTGTTTAATTCAATCAGTAGACAATTTGTAGTTATCCAGAATTTAATGAATATGATAAAATTTAATGAAAGATCTTGGTAATCTATGTTTTCAGAAATTTAAAAATAAGAATTTTTGTGCACATATGTATCGCTACAGAATTTGTGTTTACTTTTTATTTCATTTCTAACTATGCCGACAGAAAAAAAAAACTGAATTGAATTAGTTTATATTCTCTAAATATAGCATAGCGTTCAGACAGAATTTATTATAAACATAAATTAAGTAATTTTCAGAGGAAGACGCTACAATTCATTTTAAAATAATTAATATTAATTATATTATAAATAAATATGAGATATGATCTTGTATATAAATATACGTATTTATTTATATATCATGATATATATATGTATAAAATATTTTACAAGGATAATTTAAGATACTTATTATAATGTTTATAAGATCAATCAAAAATGATATGTAAACAAAGCATAATAATGAGGGATTGAAGCGAGGAATTTTATTATGAATTTTTTTCATTTTTGTTTTTCATATTATTATCATTATTAATATATATTGTCGAGCTAGAACACATCTACATCAAACATATCTAAGGATTGTTGTTCCAATGAATGAAATTGTTCTGGGCTTGTACAATCCTTAGGTGAACATGTAACCCTGGCGCCGGTATCACATTGGCACTGTAAACAGGTGCCAGTCTCTCTAGGTAGTATTTCACCAACTTTGTATTCAATACCTGTATACAAAAATATTTGTAGGTTATTTAAATTTTAAAAATATTGTAGTTAAAAATTAGAAAATGAATTTTACAGAAAAAGAAGTAAAAAAGAAAGAAGAATATTCTTTCTGGTTGGATACTATTACAATAGGTATGTAAATAAGAAAATCAGATATTTTTAATCAGAATTGTTTACAGATTATCGTTTGAGTGCTCACGTTGTATTTAATCACAATAGTTTTTCTTTCACTAATGATGGCCCTCAAGAATGCCATTCTGTTTAACCACTATTGGCTTACTGATTATTACTCAGCTGAGATTGTCCAACCAATATATATTAAATTAAACATTAATTATGATATTTATTATAAATTGCAAACAAGTTGCTGCAATTTGTGTGCAACCGAACATTTCTTTCATCTTTTTATCCATTGTCCCTTGTACTCTCCCATTAGAAAACACTATTTCAATTGTTCTAACTCACATGGCATTCAGATGGAAATTTTTGAGTTTTTCTCTAGTAATTTAAAAGGAGAGTTAATTCATTTCAGTATCTATATGGCGTTTTTAAAACCGCTCATTTTTCTTAAATGTATAACAAAACTAGGTTTATGTACATAGTTTCTTAAGTATTTTAGAAAATGAACTTTTCCGTTAATTTTTTGTTTTTTTATATTTTGCGGCCATCTGTGTAAGGTATTGTATTTGTAGTAAGTAATTGTATATTTGGTTCTTACGTGCAATAAATTTTATAATTAGTATAGTAATGTTTTTTATTTATTCTCACTTCTTTCTTTCATATTTCTGTGAATGTTCAAATGTATTTATATCTTACTTAATTTTATTTGTAATTCGTACCACATATGTAAAAGATATAAATCTTAAAGGCGTACAATAAAATAAATAACAATAAAAAATTGTATGTTATGTTTTTACATACAGCCATAGAGGTATTCAAGGAAAAAGAACCAATAGTTTGTCAAAAGAGGTATCTTGCCTTGGTTGTCTAGAGAGTTCCTGAATATTTTTGCGTATACCGCACTGCCCGCGAGTTCATTAAGAAATGGATCCCAAGAAAGTATCTACTGGCGGTGTATTATTCTTAATTATTCTTAGTTATTCTTAGAAGGTGCATAAGGTTTGGTTGGGGATTCTGCACTGTATAAGGGTTACAAGTTATCTCTCACCTCGAACTTGGTGTTTATTAATTAAACATAGTGGTGTTGAAGGAACTGTAGCAAAATAGGCCCATTTATAACCTAAGTGTATTAATCCTTAAATAGGGCGCCGATTACAAGAATAAAATAACTAACACTCAAGCTCTCCTACAGCTTAATAAACGAAAGAAGTTGTAAGAAATAAAAGCAAACTTTGATAAATATTTAATCAGATTTTAATATTATATCAGGCCGGAAGAAAGATAGAAAGTGTATGTAAGAGAATGTTTTAATATTAATGATAATATTTATTAAAAAAAAAAATTCTTTGGTTTTCAGCCCGAAGTGTTTTTCATTTATTTTATTTTATTGTTTTAAATTTACATTCGTAGCCAAACCGCCATAAAAGCACTGAGTTCACATGTTATCTGTTCAAAAATGGTATGGGAATGTCTCGAAAAACTCAACAAGCTGGGAAGAAATAATAAAGATACCCTATGTTGGCTGTCAGGACTTGTTGGCGTGGAAGGTAATGAGATGGCTGACATCCTGGCAAAGAAAGGGCTTGTATCCCCTTTCACGGGACCAGAATGCTTTTATGGCAATTAGTTTCTTCCAAAAGGAGCTCAGAAACAAGGAATAAGTCAAAAGAGCATTGCTCTGAAGAACCTTCTCAGGACTGAGGCAACTAAGTATTGACTGAGCAACTACGACCAGGGAAGATGTGAAGCTGCATCAGTCCGAGTAAAAATATGCTTCGCAAGTTGACGAGTTTCCTATGAGGCATTGTACTCGTAGATTCAGGAATACTTGAAGAAGCTAGGCCTGGATCGCAATAGCAGCTGCAGATTCTTAAGGGGATGGAGGAGGACTCTACTACACTTCTGACTGAGTGCGTTACTATCATTCAAAGAAGCTTTAGAAGCCTGGGCACCAACCAGGTATTGGAGAAAGATATATATACTCTCTAGTACCTTTCCAGATTCTTAGATTCCTTAGAAAAATTAATCTGGAATAGGTGCTATAGGATGAGATATCTATTCTTGATAACGGTAGGGGGCATTACTAACCTCTTCTGTACCGAGACTCCAAAAGAACATTTTAGAGGAAAGCCCGAGAACCTTCCCCAAAAACTCCGTATTCCCAGCAAAATGTTACAAATATGAGGCTATTTAGAGAAAATACGAATAACTGAAAAAAAATATCATCATTAAAGTTGCATTTCCCGTTGCATTTCCCCCCCAGGATTCTTTCCTAGGGTAATATAGAAGTAGAAATGAGAAAGTCGTAAATATCTATTCGCTGATGGTTTTTATAAGGTAAACAAACTCGATTGAGCATTTAATTTATAAAATTTGATTTTCCATATTAAAGTTCCAAAAAAAAACTTATATTGTTTTTTTTACTTGTCATAGTTTCACCCTGCCTGCGCTTTGAGGACATAAATAATAAAAAATCCATTTGTCAAAATCTAATATATATAGTATTCTACCTTATATATACTTTAATATAGATATTATTTACTTACTACTGCTCCTTCGAAGATAACACATAAGTCAAATCTGATACAAATATATATAAACAAACAGACATAATAATCAAAATTTGTGCGGTGACTTTTATATAAATAAAATAAGTGGTTTCACTAAAATAAGTAAAACAAACACAAATAAATAAATCAATAAATCAAAGCAAAACAAACTTATTTAAAATAAATAAGTAAATAAATCAATAATAATGAGAATGAACAAATTACAAACACACACATAATATATATATTATAACTCATTGCAGTTACTAAGTACATTAACTGTCCAAATCGATTCTATTCACAAACTCTTCAAATAATTCTTCACCAATTCACAATGACTCACGGGCCAACTGCCACCCTTCGTAGTCACCTCACTAATCAAAGGGAATCTACTTCTTTCCAGGACGAGACAGTCAAACAGCAAGTGATCCCAAGACTGTATTAAAACTTGGTCACATAGGCAAGCAGAATCATTTTTTATTTTAAAGCGACACAAATATTCGTTGCATTTACCGTGACTAGTCAACATTTGAGTCACTTTATAGGTGGTTTGAAAATTTGACTGCATTCTAGAAGCAACAGTCGGTAAATATATTACAATTGACTTATATTAAAAGTTCCTTCAGCTCTATAAACTAAAGGTTAATTATTGCGTTTACTTATTGGATAGAAAGAGATGAGTTCAAAACAAATTATTTGAAAGAAAAAAAACCAACGATAGAAGCAGGACAAAACAGCGGTGACTATATTTTGAAAGCCATATTTAATTGTTGTGTTACAATGGCACATATAATACAAAACTGTAAATTTTATTTGCTAATGAGTTAATATTGATTCCTATTGAATAAAATCAGTACATTCAGGAAAGAAAGTCATAATTGCATTTGTATTTATACACTTGTTATGAGGTCTCCAATTGGAATGACTAGAAAATATTAGAGGAAACTTTTACTTTTTGAATGATAATAACACACTCCGTCAGAAGTGTATAGAGTCCTCCTCCATCCCCTTACAGAATCTACAGCTGCTATCACAATCTAGGCCTAGCTTCTTCAGGTATTCCTGAATCTAATATAACCTCCTCAAACATTTAACTTTCCATTCTTCCTTAACAGTTCCTGAGAAAGGACACCAAAGGTGTCCGAAATGTCGAATAAACTTTTTTAAAAAATAAAAAAGTTTGTTCTTTGGCCCCAGTCAACTAATTTTATAGCTTGTTTTATTAGAGGAAACTATTAATTTTTATGTTTGCCGATAGATGATGCGCGGATATCAATCGAATTCAAACTTCATAATTTTATTTATATATATTGCTTTACTTTTTACTACTGCTACATTATTAAAAAATCATCGTATTCAGATTAAAAGAATTTGAATGAAATAATAGCAGCTTCATGCATTTTCATGCAAATTTCATGAATTCAAACAAATAAATTGCTTAGTGGCTTTTTTTAAATAAATAAGTAAAAAGCTGTTGTCCAACTCATTATTATTATTTGTCTGTGAGGAGGGAATCCCTACGCTATCCAAAGCCTCACTGGGCCCATATAGCTACCCCAAGTAAAACAACAACAAGCCGGGTCTATAATCCAGACCCGGATCTAATCCATCTAAGATTCACCGCAGTCCGAATAAATCGGACAATAACCTTGCGGAAAGAGCCTAAGCTCTTCCACAGACATCCTATTCCGACCAAAGTCTGACCCTAATTTCCTCACAACACCCAAGCCATCAGTCATAAGATGGATGGGTGTTTCCTCCTCTGTCTCACCGACTCTACAAAATGGATCCGGCATGAGCCCCATTATGTAGAGATATCTCCTTAAACCACAATGTCCAGTAAGAGATCCAACCAGAGGCCTGAGAGACCTCCGTGAAAAACCCAGCAACGTCTCACTAATGGCCTTGTCCGGACCCCCGATGAGCATTTTGGACTGCCGAAAACCAACTGAGCTCATCCATAAGGATGAATGTTGTGAAGCTGTTCATGTCTGGACACCTGACAGACATGTGTCAGAGGACACGCCAACAGCAGGCTCGGGACCAATGAAAGGAAGAGATGCGCCTAATTTGGCAAACCTATCCACCTGCTCATTTCCAAAAATTCCCATGTGACCTGGCACCCATACTAGAAGCACATCCTTCAGAGAAGAAAGCTCTTCCAGTCTTTTTGAACATTCTAACACCAACCTGGAAGTGAAGACGCATGAACTCAGCGCCTTCAAAGCAGCCTGGCTGTCCGAGCAGTTACAATCACCTTTTAAGTTAGTGTTGCGTACCCTCTCATCCAAAACACAACACAGAATAGCATAAACCTCAGTCTGGAAGACCGTGGTCCATTCACCAAGAGATACTGTCAAATGATCTCCGGTCTCAAAATAGACCGCAGCTCCAGACCTACCATCCATTCTGGAACCGTCCGTGTAACACCGGAAGTAATTATCAGGTATCATGCCAGACGGACCCAATCTTGACCAATCTCCCCTAGAGGGATTGTCAAACACATACACACACTCTCTCTCACTGTTAAACTTGGGAATCTAAGTGTAGTTGTCCTTAACATGATACAGATACAGAGATGGTATACATATTGGTTGTCAGAGGCTTGACTGTTTTTATATTAAACTCCCGAAGTCAACACAAAGTAATAAATTTTTTCCGTAGAAAATTGAAAGTGATGAAAATACAGGATTATATTATTATGTTGTTCGTTTAATCTATTTTTAAGAAAAAACAAATAAATAATAATTCAAAACCTATTCTATACAGTTGTACTCCAGTTAACCGATTTCCTTCAAACTTGCAATTTTATGAATGCTTTTAATGTAGTAATATTAAATATATGATAGAACTATAATTGGCAATTAAAGTGGCATTGCAGCAACGCTTTCAACTTACCCACAACCATTCAAATATCAATTATTCTAGGAAAAATATTCAATTGAAAGTGATTTGCTTTTATGGTTGTATGTAAAGTTCAAAGAAATACGTAAGAGGCTAGAAAATCATGAAAAACAATTCAGTAAAGTGAACCTCCAGTTGAAGAATGATGAATGAACCCTTCGAGTTCGGATGCAGTCGTGATTATCTAAACGGGAATATCATGTTTGAGCAGCTTCCTACGATTTTTCGTTCTTAAATATTTATCCTCTCTTTTACACACACACACACACACAAAACAGCCTCACACGCACCAAGATACGAACCATTCATTAAAAAATATTTTTTTCGATTCATAGAATTTCAAAACAAATATCTCTTCTGTATAAAATTCAATTTCGAAAATTTGATGTGATCACAATATTTCTTTTGATGCAATCAATCATTTCATAAAATATATATTAGAGACGAAATAACGCAATTTAAACTACATAGTTATGGCTTTGTGCTAATGCTACTAAAAAAAAAAAAAAATGCAATTCGGCTACATTCAAAGCCAAAAAAAATAAACTTTTTTGGTGACTACACAAATTAAATATAATGCAGTACATTATTTTTTAAAAGGGAATAACATTTTATAAAACTTTTTTATTCAGTATTCTTTTTTTTTTTTATGACTGCGAAGACTATTAAAAAATCCTTACTTTGTGTTCATTAAAGATTTATACAAAGAAAACTTTTTCAACATCAGTACAAACTCTCACAAACTTAATTACGGTTTTTTTTTTTGTTCAAGCGATCTTCTGATTCATAAATTTTAAAAGTTTCATTTTTCCAAAAAAATTGATGAATTACTTATCGCATAACTAATATAAAATGGAATTGTAGAAAGCATGAAACGTCGACGACATACATCAACCAATCACATATGTTGGACTAACACTAGGTATTTATTTAGCTATTACAAATTCAAAACAGGCCACTCATTTAGAGCTTTACACACAGTGATCCTAATAAAAAAATATTCAAAGATCTTGATACACAACCTGGGTTTGTCAGTCTTCTGTTGGGGGTAGATACTACAGAAGAGTTAAAAAAGAAATTTTCTGTTAGTTTAGTCCATGTATGTGTATGAATGTCTGATAGTCAATGGAACTAGGCAATAACTATATAAATCATAATAAATCCAAAATAATGTAAGTTTTGCAAATAGGTACGCCGAGTATAGTTTTTCACACCAGATATTTATACAAATATAATAGGACCCGGGTATGTTGAAAACGGTGCATCGTAACCAAAGTTGGCTTTCTCTCGACCCACCTGATGGAGGTCCCTGCTATTGACGAGATCTTTAAAATTGATGTTTAGCACGAAGTGTGTTGCCATTAGTCCATATTCAAAACTATCACTGGGTAAGAGCTGTAAGGTTACCATAAATATGTTTAAATGATCTAAAACTGGTTGGTGAATGGACTAACGACATTCCACTGATGTTATACATCATTTCAAAGATCTCGTCAATAGCAGGCCGAGAGAAAGCCAAATTTAGCTAGGACGTATGTTTTCAAGAATTTGGGAAAATATAAGAGAATTGTAACAGAACTAAACCTTCCTGTTGGTTAGAAGTAAACGGAAAGTCAAATTTCAGCTTTATGCGTTTTATTTTATGTAACTTAACCAAAAACATTCATTCACAAGTATAGATGAGAGAACAATGAAAGAGCCCCTATCAGGGTTATCGTCTAATAACAAATGTGGACTGACTTTCAAGATGCTGGAAGCTTGCTCAATTGTAGATCAGAATGCACTACAAGAACCCTTCTATCCTATACTTGTCAAATAGGAGAATACATCTTGAAATGTTTTTTTATATATATTAACACTCTTTCACATTTAATTATAATCAAAAACACTTTATGTTCTAATTCCCTTTTGGTTAGCCCAGATACTAATCCTATAACCACATGTAACTATATTATTAAAATTATGAAGTACGAAGTTCGAGCTTATATTGATAAGGTTTGAATTAACTTAATGAATTATATAAATATATTTTTAGATATGAACAAAATGGTCGATTGATGAAAGTCATTTGCATGAATAGTTAATTTTTCTTCTTTTTTTTTTTTTAATGGCCTACCAAAGTGTAGGGCATATGGCCAAGGGTACTTTATCTGGAGTAGAAATGCTGAAAGTTAGAAGAGGATGGTAAAGTTCAGAACAGAAACTTTTCCCTTTAGGATCAGTAAATTCAAGTGAATTTCCTGAATATTTATTTACTTAAAGTGGTGCTGATAATCAGTTTAACAGTTTGATTAATTATACAATTAAATTAACATTAATCTATCTAATTAATTGGTAGTAATTGAAAGTGTTAAATAATAATTTTTTCTATTTAATCGTTTAGGCTGTTTCTTTAAGAAATTTAATTATTTTTGTGGCAATTTTTATAAATAATCCTTCTAAATTAGTGAAAAGTAAAGAATTATTGTTAAATAGATAATATCTTGTCGGGAATGAAGAAAGTAATAATTTAATAGTCATTTAGTAGTTGATTAAAATGTATTGTTAATCTGTCGGAAATCAATATAGACAACACAATAGTTAATGTCACTGGTTCATCATGAATCATGTACTACATCAATAAGATTACTTATCCTCACTCTTTGAGCAGAGTAATATATAAGTGAATGCGAAAGCTTGAGAGAAAAAAATAGAAAACAAGAACAGGTAGCTTACACAAGAATAACAAGATCAAGATTGGCTCAAATAGAAAACAAGATCAAGATTGGCTTACATATAATTGGTTTATTGGAATAAATAAATAATGATGTAGATGAAATGACAAAAGAACACTCAATAAATACTATAAGTACGCTCCGAAGACATATGAGATAGAAATCAAAGGTGAAATCTTCCTTCATAAGATATCGCTTTCATTCCTGCATACTCCATCAGCAGGAAAAGAGGATGTAATTATTAATAAATCATTTAAATTAAATATGTTCATAATTTTAGTAATATAGTTACATGTGGTTATAGGATTGGTATCTGGGCTAACCAAAAGGGAATTAGAACTTTAAGTGTTTTTGATTATAATTAAATGTGAAAGAGTGTTAATATATATAAAAAAACATTTCAAGATGTATTCTCCTATTTGACAAGTATAGGATAGAAGGGTTCTTGTAGTGCATTCTGATCTACAATTGAGCAAGCTTCCAGCATCTTGAAAGTCAGTCCACATTTGTTATTAGACGATAACCCTGATAGGGGCTCTTTCATTGTTCTCTCATCTATACTTGTGAATGAATGTGTTTGGTTAAGTTACATAAAATAAAACGCATAAAGCTGAAATTTGACTTTCCGTTTACTTTTAATCAACAGGAAGGTTTAGTTCTGTTACAATTTTCTTATATTTTCCCAAATTCTTGAAAGCATACGTCCTAGCTAAATTTTGGCTTTCTCTCGGCCTGATATTGGGTAACCTGCTATTGACGAGATCTTTGAAATGATGTATAACATCAGTGGAATGTCGTTAGTCCATTCACCAACCAGTTTTAGATCATTTAAACACCATTTATGGTAACCATACAGCTCTTACCCGGTGATAGTTTTGAATATGGACTAATGGCAACACACTTCGTGCAAAACACGCAATTTTAAAGATCTCGTCAATAGCAGGGACCACCATCAGGTGGGTCGAGAGAAAGCCAACTTTGGTTACGATGCACCGTTTTCAACATACCCGGGTCCTATTATATTTGTATATCTACTAAAAATATCTGGTGTGAACAACTATACTCGGCGTTCTCTTATTGGAACTTACATATTTTGGATTTATTATTTATTTATATAGTTATTGCCTAGTTACCATTGACTATCAGGACATTCACACACATACATGACTTAACTAACAGACAATTTCTTTTTTAAATCTTCATGTAGTACTCTACCACCAAATAGAAGACTGAAACCCAGGTTGTGTATCAAGATCTTTGATATTTTGATTATGATCACTGTGTGTAAAGCTCTAAATGAGCTGGCCTATATTTGAATTTGTAAATAGATAAATAAATATCTATGTGCTTAGTCCAACCTATGTATTGGTTGGATGTATGTCGTCGACTGTTTCAGCTTTCTACAATTTTCCATTTTATATTAGTTTTGCTGATAATTAATTCATCAATTTTTTTGGAAAGATGAAAATTTTAAAATTTATGAATCAGAAGATCGCTTGAAAAAAAAAAAAAACCGTAATTAAGTTTGTGAGAGTTTGTACTGATGTTGAAAAAGTTTTCTTTGTATAAATCTTTAATGAACACAAAGTAAGGATTTTTTAATAGTCTTCGCAGTCATAAAAAAAAAAAAGAATACTGAATAAAAAAGTTTTATAAAATGTTATTCCCTTTTAAAAAATAATGTACTGCATTATATTTAATTTGTGTAGTCACCAAAAAAGTTTATTTTTTTTGGCTTTGAATGTAGCCGAATTGCATTTTTTTTTTTTTTTAGTAGCATTAGCACAAAGCCATAACTATGTAGTTTAAATTGCGTTATTTCGTCTCTAATATATATTTTATGAAATGATTGATTGCATCAAAAGAAATATTGTGATCACATCAAATTTTCGAAATTGAATTTTATACAGAAGAGATATTTGTTTTGAAATTCTATGAATCGAAAAAAATATTTTTTAATGAATGGTTCGTATCTTGGTGCGTGTGAGGCTGTTTTGTGTGTGTGTGTGTGTGTAAAAGAGAGGATAAATATTTAAGAACGAAAAATCGTAGGAAGCTGCTCAAACATGATATTCCCGTTTAGATAATCACGACTGCATCCGAACTCGAAGGGTTCATTCATCATTCTTCAACTGGAGGTTCACTTTACTGAATTGTTTTTCATGATTTTCTAGCCTCTTACGTATTTCTTTGAACTTTACATACAACCATAAAAGCAAATCACTTTCAATTGAATATTTTTCCTAGAATAATTGATATTTGAATGGTTGTGGGTAAGTTGAAAGCGTTGCTGCAATGCCACTTTAATTGCCAATTATAGTTCTATCATATATTTAATATTACTACATTAAAAGCATTCATAAAATTGCAAGTTTGAAGGAAATCGGTTAACTGGAGTACAACTGTATAGAATAGGTTTTGAATTATTATTTATTTGTTTTTTCTTAAAAATAGATTAAACGAACAACATAATAATATAATCCTGTATTTTCATCACTTTCAATTTTCTACGGAAAAAATTTATTACTTTGTGTTGACTTCGGGAGTTTAATATAAAAACAGTCAAGCCTCTGACAACCAATATGTATACCATCTCTGTATCTGTATCATGTTAAGGACAACTACACTTAGATTCCCAAGTTTAACAGTGAGAGAGAGTGTGTGTATGTGTTTGACAATCCCTCTAGGGGAGATTGGTCAAGATTGGGTCCGTCTGGCATGATACCTGATAATTACTTCCGGTGTTACACGGACGGTTCCAGAATGGATGGTAGGTCTGGAGCTGCGGTCTATTTTGAGACCGGAGATCATTTGACAGTATCTCTTGGTGAATGGACCACGGTCTTCCAGACTGAGGTTTATGCTATTCTTTGTTGTGTTTAGGATGAGAGGGTACGTAACACTAAATTAAAAGGTGTTTGTATCTGCTCGGACAGCCAAGCTGCGTTGAAGGCGCTGAGTTCATGTGTCTTCACTTCCAGGTTGGTGTTAGAATGTTCTAAAAGACTGGAAGAGCTTTCTTCTCTGAAGGATGTGCTTCTAGTATGGGTGCCAGGTCACATGGGAATTTTTGGAAATGAGCAGGTGGATAGGTTTGCCAAATTAGTGCTCCCTATCCTTTCATTGGTCCCGAGTGTGTTGGCTTAACCGTGCCTCTGGACATGTCTGTCAGGCTCCAGACAGGACAGCTTCAACGCATTCATCCTTATGGATGAGCTCAGTTGGTTTTCGGCAGTCCAAAATGCTCTTCGGGGGTCCGGACAAGGCCATTAATGAGACGTTGCTGGTTTTTCACGGAGCTCTCTCAGGCATCTGGTTGGATCCCTTACTGGACATTGTAGTTTAAGGAGACATCTCTACATATGGGCTCATGCCGGATCCATTTTGTAGACTCTGTGAGACAGAGGAGGAAACACCCATCCATCTTATGACTGATTCTTGGGTTGTGAGTAATTAGGTTCCGGACTTGGCCGGACTAGGATGTCTGTGAAGAGCTTAGGCTATTTCCGCTTAAGGTTATTGTCGATTTATTCGGACTGCGCGTGAATCTTAGATGGATTAGATCCGGGTCTGGATTATAGACCCGGCTTGTTGTTGTTTTACTTGGGGTAGCTATATGGGCCCAGTGAGGCTTTGGATAGCGTAGGGATTCCCTCCTCACAGACAAATAATAATAATGAGTTGGACAACAGCTTTTTACTTATTTATTTAAAAAAAGCCACTAAGCAATTTATTTGTTTGAATTCATGAAATTTGCATGAAAATGCATGAAGCTGCTATTATTTCATTCAAATTCTTTTAATCTGAATACGATGATTTTTTAATAATGTAGCAGTAGTAAAAAGTAAAGCAATATATATAAATAAAATTATGAAGTTTGAATTCGATTGATATCCGCGCATCATCTATCGGCAAACATAAAAATTAATAGTTTCCTCTAATAAAACAAGCTATAAAATTAGTTGACTGGGGCCAAAGAACAAACTTTTTTATTTTTTAAAAAAGTTTATTCGACATTTCGGACACCTTTGGTGTCCTTTCTCAGGAACTGTTAAGGAAGAATGGAAAGTTAAATGTTTGAGGAGGTTATATTAGATTCAGGAATACCTGAAGAAGCTAGGCCTAGATTGTGATAGCAGCTGTAGATTCTGTAAGGGGATGGAGGAGGACTCTATACACTTCTGACGGAGTGTGTTATTATCATTCAAAAAGTAAAAGTTTCCTCTAATATTTTCTAGTCATTCCAATTGGAGACCTCATAACAAGTGTATAAATACAAATGCAATTATGACTTTCTTTCCTGAATGTACTGATTTTATTCAATAGGAATCAATATTAACTCATTAGCAAATAAAATTTACAGTTTTGTATTATATGTGCCATTGTAACACAACAATTAAATATGGCTTTCAAAATATAGTCACCGCTGTTTTGTCCTGCTTCTATCGTTGGTTTTTTTTCTTTCAAATAATTTGTTTTGAACTCATCTCTTTCTATCCAATAAGTAAACGCAATAATTAACCTTTAGTTTATAGAGCTGAAGGAACTTTTAATATAAGTCAATTGTAATATATTTACCGACTGTTGCTTCTAGAATGCAGTCAAATTTTCAAACCACCTATAAAGTGACTCAAATGTTGACTAGTCACGGTAAATGCAACGAATATTTGTGTCGCTTTAAAATAAAAAATGATTCTGCTTGCCTATGTGACCAAGTTTTAATACAGTCTTGGGATCACTTGCTGTTTGACTGTCTCGTCCTGGAAAGAAGTAGATTCCCTTTGATTAGTGAGGTGACTACGAAGGGTGGCAGTTGGCCCGTGAGTCATTGTGAATTGGTGAAGAATTATTTGAAGAGTTTGTGAATAGAATCGATTTGGACAGTTAATGTACTTAGTAACTGCAATGAGTTATAATATATATATTATGTGTGTGTTTGTAATTTGTTCATTCTCATTATTATTGATTTATTTACTTATTTATTTTAAATAAGTTTGTTTTGCTTTGATTTATTGATTTATTTATTTGTGTTTGTTTTACTTATTTTAGTGAAACCACTTATTTTATTTATATAAAAGTCACCGCACAAATTTTGATTATTATGTCTGTTTGTTTATATATATTTGTATCAGATTTGACTTATGGTACTCTTCAGGGAGCATGTTAGTAAGTAAATAATATATAGTATATTATATCTATATTCTATAGTATCTATAGTCTATTTACAAGGATTTTATTATTTATGTCCTCAAAGCGCAGGCAGGGTGAAACTATGACAAGTAAAAAAAACAATATAAGTTTTTTTTTGGAACTTTAATATGGAAAATCAAATTTTATAAATTAAATGCTCAATCGAGTTTGTTTACCTTATAAAAACCATCAGCGAATAGATATTTACGACTTTCTCATTTCTACTTCTATATTACCCTAGGAAAGAATCCTGGGGGGGAAATGCAACGGGAAATGCAACTTTAATGATGATATTTTTTTTCAGTTATTCGTATTTTCTCTAAATAGCCTCATATTTGTAACATTTTGCTGGGAATACGGAGTTTTTGGGGAAGGTTCTCGGGCTTTCCTCTAAAATGTTCTTTTGGAGTCTCGGTACAGAAGAGGTTAGTAATGCCCCCTACCGTTATCAAGAATAGATATCTCATCCTATAGCACCTATTCCAGATTAATTTTTCTAAGGAATCTAAGAATCTGGAAAGGTACTAGAGAGTATATATATCTTTCTCCAATACCTGGTTGGTGCCCAGGCTTCTAAAGCTTCTTTGAATGATAGTAACGCACTCAGTCAGAAGTGTAGTAGAGTCCTCCTCCATCCCCTTAAGAATCTGCAGCTGCTATTGCGATCCAGGCCTAGCTTCTTCAAGTATTCCTGAATCTACGAGTACAATGCCTCATAGGAAACTCGTCAACTTGCGAAGCATATTTTTACTCGGACTGATGCAGCTTCACATCTTCCCTGGTCGTAGTTGCTCAGTCAATACTTAGTTGCCTCAGTCCTGAGAAGGTTCTTCAGAGCAATGCTCTTTTGACTTATTCCTTGTTTCTGAGCTCCTTTTGGAAGAAACTAATTGCCATAAAAGCATTCTGGTCCCGTGAAAGGGGATACAAGCCCTTTCTTTGCCAGGATGTCAGCCATCTCATTACCTTCCACGCCAACAAGTCCTGACAGCCAACATAGGGTATCTTTATTATTTCTTCCCAGCTTGTTGAGTTTTTCGAGACATTCCCATACCATTTTTGAACAGATAACATGTGAACTCAGTGCTTTTATGGCGGTTTGGCTACGAATGTAAATTTAAAACAATAAAATAAAATAAATGAAAAACACTTCGGGCTGAAAACCAAAGAATTTTTTTTTTTAATAAATATTATCATTAATATTAAAACATTCTCTTACATACACTTTCTATCTTTCTTCCGGCCTGATATAATATTAAAATCTGATTAAATATTTATCAAAGTTTGCTTTTATTTCTTACAACTTCTTTCGTTTATTAAGCTGTAGGAGAGCTTGAGTGTTAGTTATTTTATTCTTGTAATCGGCGCCCTATTTAAGGATTAATACACTTAGGTTATAAATGGGCCTATTTTGCTACAGTTCCTTCAACACCACTATGTTTAATTAATAAACACCAAGTTCGAGGTGAGAGATAACTTGTAACCCTTATACAGTGCAGAATCCCCAACCAAACCTTATGCACCTTCTAAGAATAACTAAGAATAATTAAGAATAATACACCGCCAGTAGATACTTTCTTGGGATCCATTTCTTAATGAACTCGCGGGCAGTGCGGTATACGCAAAAATATTCAGGAACTCTCTAGACAACCAAGGCAAGATACCTCTTTTGACAAACTATTGGTTCTTTTTCCTTGAATACCTCTATGGCTGTATGTAAAAACATAACATACAATTTTTTATTGTTATTTATTTTATTGTACGCCTTTAAGATTTATATCTTTTACATATGTGGTACGAATTACAAATAAAATTAAGTAAGATATAAATACATTTGAACATTCACAGAAATATGAAAGAAAGAAGTGAGAATAAATAAAAAACATTACTATACTAATTATAAAATTTATTGCACGTAAGAACCAAATATACAATTACTTACTACAAATACAATACCTTACACAGATGGCCGCAAAATATAAAAAAACAAAAAATTAACGGAAAAGTTCATTTTCTAAAATACTTAAGAAACTATGTACATAAACCTAGTTTTGTTATACATTTAAGAAAAATGAGCGGTTTTAAAAACGCCATATAGATACTGAAATGAATTAACTCTCCTTTTAAATTACTAGAGAAAAACTCAAAAATTTCCATCTGAATGCCATGTGAGTTAGAACAATTGAAATAGTGTTTTCTAATGGGAGAGTACAAGGGACAATGGATAAAAAGATGAAAGAAATGTTCGGTTGCACACAAATTGCAGCAACTTGTTTGCAATTTATAATAAATATCATAATTAATGTTTAATTTAATATATATTGGTTGGACAATCTCAGCTGAGTAATAATCAGTAAGCCAATAGTGGTTAAACAGAATGGCATTCTTGAGGGCCATCATTAGTGAAAGAAAAACTATTGTGATTAAATACAACGTGAGCACTCAAACGATAATCTGTAAACAATTCTGATTAAAAATATCTGATTTTCTTATTTACATACCTATTGTAATAGTATCCAACCAGAAAGAATATTCTTCTTTCTTTTTTACTTCTTTTTCTGTAAAATTCATTTTCTAATTTTTAACTACAATATTTTTAAAATTTAAATAACCTACAAATATTTTTGTATACAGGTATTGAATACAAAGTTGGTGAAATACTACCTAGAGAGACTGGCACCTGTTTACAGTGCCAATGTGATACCGGCGCCAGGGTTACATGTTCACCTAAGGATTGTACAAGCCCAGAACAATTTCATTCATTGGAACAACAATCCTTAGATATGTTTGATGTAGATGTGTTCTAGCTCGACAATATATATTAATAATGATAATAATATGAAAAACAAAAATGAAAAAAATTCATAATAAAATTCCTCGCTTCAATCCCTCATTATTATGCTTTGTTTACATATCATTTTTGATTGATCTTATAAACATTATAATAAGTATCTTAAATTATCCTTGTAAAATATTTTATACATATATATATCATGATATATAAATAAATACGTATATTTATATACAAGATCATATCTCATATTTATTTATAATATAATTAATATTAATTATTTTAAAATGAATTGTAGCGTCTTCCTCTGAAAATTACTTAATTTATGTTTATAATAAATTCTGTCTGAACGCTATGCTATATTTAGAGAATATAAACTAATTCAATTCAGTTTTTTTTTTCTGTCGGCATAGTTAGAAATGAAATAAAAAGTAAACACAAATTCTGTAGCGATACATATGTGCACAAAAATTCTTATTTTTAAATTTCTGAAAACATAGATTACCAAGATCTTTCATTAAATTTTATCATATTCATTAAATTCTGGATAACTACAAATTGTCTACTGATTGAATTAAACAAATAATTTAATATATTTAGAAGTATATTTTGTAGGATCTTTAGGCAAAAATTTAAAATGTGTACATTTATTAAAAGATATTTTGGATATTACCTTTAAATAACTATAGAATTATAGTATTCAATTTGAATATCATATTATTTATTTTAGGTTAACGTATCACTTATTAAACCGAACAAAATCATGCGCTGATTTAATTCATACATAAACCGAATTTGAAACAACATTATTCATATGAAACTATTGGAATGAAGCGTTAAAATGTCAAAATCTTTTTTTATTCTCTTGAAGCATCCAGAATTATGATTTTTTTTTCTTCCAGTTCCATTTGTTTTTTTCGGTATCCATCCATGATAGGTTCCTGAAGCCATTTACTCCAACACAATGCATACTGTATATATCCATATATAAGATTTGAGATTACATTAAAGGCAGAACAACAGTTTTATTAAAATTTCCTTCCATTTATTTGTCTCCTAATTACATTTTTCCTAATGTTTCCTAATTACATTTTTCAGTAGAA